>JAJIBD010005944.1:0-79891 GCA_021461705.1 Cryptotis parvus
AGATGTACCACAGTTTCTTTAGCCAGTCCTCTATTCTCGGGCACTTAGGTTGTTTCCATATTCTAGCTATTATGAATAGCGCAGAGATGAATAAAGAAGTACAGATAGTGTTTCTGCTATGTGTTTTTCGGTTTCTAGGGTATATTCCCAGGAGTGGTATTACTGGATCAAATGGGAGCTCAATATCTAGTTTTCAGAGGAATGTCCATATTGTTTTCCAAAAGGGCTGGACCAATCGGCACTCCCACCAACAGTGGATGAGAGTCCCTTTTTTTCCCCACATCCGCGCCAGCACGGTTGTTCTTGCTGTTTTGGATGTGTGCCAGTCTCTGTGGTATGAGATGGTACCTCATTGTTGTTTTGATTTGCATCTCCCCTGATGATTAGTGGTGAAGAGCACTATTTCATATGCCTTTTGGCCATTTGAATTTCTTCCTTTTGGAAGCTTCTGTTCATTTCTTCTCCCCATTTTTTTATGGGGGTTGGCGGGTTTTTTCTTGTGAAGTGCTAACAGTGCCTGATATATCCTGGATATTAACCCCTTGTCAGATGGTATTGGGTGAATATCCTTTCCCACTCTGTGGATTGTCTTTGTATCTTGGTCACCGTTTCTTTTGAGGTGCAGAAGCTTTTCAATTTTATATAATCCCATTTGTTTATCTTTGCTTCCATTTGCTTGGTCAGTGGTGTGTCGTCTTTAAAGATACTTTTAGTTTCGATGTCGTAGAGCATTTATCCTATGTTTTCTTCAATGTACCTTATAGATTCATGTCTGATGTTGAGATCTAGAATCCAGTTTGATCTGACTTTTGTGCATGGCATTAGAAGGAGGTCTAAGTTCATTTTTTTTCACATGTAGCTGCCCAGTTTTCCCAGCACCATTTGTTGAAGAGGCTTTCTTTGCTCCACTTAATATTTTTTTGCTCCTTTATCGAAGATTAAGTGGTTGTATATTTGAGAGTGTGTTTCAGGATATTCAGTTCTATTCCATAGGTCTACGGGTCTTTCTCTATACCAATACCACACTGTCTTAATTACAACTGCTCTGTAGTAGAGCTTGAGGTTGGGGGAAAGTGATACCTCCCATCTTCTTTTTCCCAAGGATTGCTTTAGCTATTCATGGGGGTTTATTATTTTATACAAATTTCAGGAGTGTTTGTTCAATTTCTTTGAAGAACATCATGGGTATCTTTATAGGGACCGCATTGAATCTGTATAAAGATCTAGGGAGTATTATCATTTTGATAATGTTAATCCTTCCAATCCATGAGCAAGGAATGTATCTCCATTTCCTCCAGTCCTCTTTTATTTCCTGAAGTAACGTTTTGTAGTTTTCTTTGTAGAGATCCTTTACATTCTGTGTCAAACTGATTCCTAGGTATTTGATTTTCTGTGGGCGCAACTTGAATGGGATAGTTTCTTTAATGTCCCTTTCTTCTCTTTCGCTGTTTGCATATAGGAAGGCCATTGACTTTTGGGTATTGATTTTGTACCCTGCCACTCTGCTGTAAGAATCTGTTATTTCTAGGAGTTTTTTTGGTAGAGAGTTTCGGGTTTTCCAGGTATAATATCATGTCATCTGCAAATAGTGACAACTTGGCTTCTTCCCTTCCTATCCGGATGTCCTTAATGTCTTTTCTTCCCTGATTGCTATGGCATACTTCCAATATATTGAATAGAAGTGGTGAGAGTGGGCAGTCTTGTCTTGTCCCTGATCTTAAGGGGAAGGCTTTCAGTTTTTCCCCATTGAGAATGATGCTCGCTGTGGGCTTGTAGTAGATGGACTGGATTATATTGAGGGAAGGTTCCTTCAATTCCCATTTTACGGAGAGCTTTTATCATGAACGGGTGTTGAATCTTGTCAAATGCCTTCTCTGCATCTATTGATATGATCATATGGTTTTTATTTTTCTTTTTGTTGATATGATGTATTATGTTGATTGACTTGTGGATGTCAAACCATCCTTGCATTCCCAGGATGAATCCCACTTGCTCATGGTACATAATCTTTTTGATGACTCTTTGGATTCTATTTGCTAGTATTTTGTTGAAGATCTTAGCATCTGTGTTCATCAGGGAGATTGGTCTATAGTTTTCCTTTTTTGTGACATCTGTCTGCTTTGGGTGTCAGGGTGATATGTGCCTCGTAAAAGCTATTTGGGAGTGTTTCTGTTTCTGCAATTTGCGGGAAGAGTGTGAAAAGGATTGGGAGTAAGTGCTCTTTAAAGGTTTTGTAGAATTCACTGGTGAATCCATCTGGACCTGGGCTTTTGTGTTTGGGGAGACTTTTTTTTTTTTTTTTTCTTTTTGGGTCCCACCCGGCAATGCTCAGGGGTTTCTCCTGGCTCTGCACTCAGGAACCACTCTTTGCGGTGCTCAGGGGACCATATGGGTTGCCGGGGATTGAACCTGGGCGGCATGGGCGGCATGGGCCGGCCGCTGTGCAAGGCAAACGCCCTACCCGCTGGGCTATCACTCCGGCCCCAGGGGGAGACTTTTGATTACCAATTCCATCTCCCCGATGGAGATAGGTTTGTTGAAGTATTCCAAATCTTCTTGTTGCAGACTTGGGAGGCTATAGGAATTCAGGAATTTTCAGAGATTACTATGAGAAGCCTGTATGCCACAAAACAAGAGAACCTAGATAAAATGGACAAATTCCTGAAAAATTTTATTTTTTCATTTTTCATTTTTTTTCGTTTTTTTTTTTTTTTTTTGGGTCACACCCGGCAATGCTCAGGGGTTTCTCCTGGCTCTGCACTCAGGAATTACTCCTGGCGGTGCTCAGGGCACATATGGGATGCTGGGAATCGAACCCAGGCTGGCACAGGCGGGCAGCGTGCAAGGCAAACGCCCTACCCAATGGGCTATCGCTCTGCCCCTAATTTTTCAAATTTTTAAAATTATTTATGCCTTTTTTGGGTCAGACCTGGTGATGTTCAGGGGTTACTCCTGGCTCTGCACTCAGGAATTGCTCCTGGCGGTGCTCAGGGGACCATATTGGATGCTGAGGCTTGAACCCACGTGAAATTATTATTGTTTTAACTGTTTCATTTTTTGACAGTTGATTTTCTTTTCATCAAAACACAATTTAAAAAAAAACCACGATATCTAATTTCTTATTGGTTTTATTCATTTTGTCAAGTCCTTAAATATTGCCATTTTTTGTTTGTTTTGCCTTTTTGGGTCACTCCTGGCCATGCTGAGGTTGCTTCTGGCTCTGCACTCAGGGAGTTACTCCTGCTTGTGCATGGAACCCAGGTCAGGCACGTGCAAGGCAAACGCTGTACTATCCACGCTGTACTATCGCTCCGCCCAGATTACCATTGTTTTGTAACTAATTTCTTGTCATTTAACCTTCTATTTATAAAGAGATTTGTGATTTCATCTCGATTTTTCTTATCATGTCATTTTATTTCTAAAGTACTTTCATTAGTCTCTGCGTTATCTAGATTTCAACTTCCAGTTCTCACCACCACTCCTCTTTTGCGCCCCAGAATAGGAGTTTATGGTGACTTTTACAGAATATGTATAGATTCTTTTCAGCCCTACTGTAGATTTTAGTCTTTCATTTGAGATGGATTACTTTGCTTATTTCAGGTATATAGAGAAAATAAATTTTTAGGTAAGATGTTTCCTTTCCCTTGTTGCTACTGCTGTTGTGATGATCAGGGCTTGCCTGTGTGCGACTGCCCTGCTCATCTGTCTCGCTTTCCTGAGTGACACTTGCCCTCGGCCAGTTCTGTGCGGCCCAGCCATCTTCTGGTTCCCCTTTAAGTTAGGAAAGAGGGTGGCCAGGGTCCATCCTGGCACTACTCAGCCAACGAGACTGGTTAGACGGTGCTAGAACCTGGGCATGACGGCTCAGGAAGCCCTGTATGGGGGGACAGAGCCGGGCGCAGACCCTCTCCAAGGCCCCCTCTATTCTTAAAACATTTTTCTGAGTCAAAAACTGTGATTTTACTTGATCAGTCTCCCTTACGTTAAAAAAAGAAAAATAATTTATTTTCTTGTAGTATTAGTTGTAATGTAATGCATTGAACTTTTATTTCCAAAATGGTAACTTGCAAAAGACTTGTCTTTTTTTTTTTAATGTATCCTTTTTTGTACTGGTAAAATGTCAATCTCTTTAATGTTTCTTGCCTTATTTAGTCATCCGAAAACAAAAGTGATGTTCAGCTATCATGTCTTCAATTTTCTTCTTAATCTTTCCTCTCATTTTGCTTCTATGGCAGTTTGAAATTATTTTTCATAGGAGTTTTAAGGAACATTATTATTATCACTTCAGAATAATAATCACTATCTTCCTGTTCATCATCTATTTTCTAGAGCAGGCACCAGTAATATCTCCATATGTCTTGTCTCATGCTAGTAGAACCCAAAGGCATCCGCTAGCTCCAGGAACATAAAGAGCCTCAAACCATTATATTAGGTCATGGGAATGACCTAATATAAATGTTACTGGTATTTGGCATATCAAATACGACACGAGCAGCTTGCCAGGCTTGCCAGAATAATAAATCAGAGTAAAAAGGCTTAGCCTGGAGAGAGCTGGGGTTGAGAGCACACACAGGGAAATCCCTTGAATGAACCACTAAGAAGCTTGTAAAGAAGTAATTACCTGTATAGTGAGAAAAAAAAAAACAAAAACATAACATTTTCAAAACAATTTTCACAGGAGCTAAAACACCTTACCTCAGAATACTATTTTTACTATAAAGTGTTTGATAGACATTGTATTTCATAGATGAAGAAAAAATATTTTTTGCTTTACAAAGCTAGGGATAATTTAGGTTGATTGAGTGTTATAATAATTAAGAGCGAATTTAAAAACAATAGCTGAACCAAAGCATTATGATTCCTGAAACCTTAAGTGTCGGGGATGCCCCTGGGGTCCCCAACAGTGCCGGGAAGCGAAGTTCCCTTCTACCTCTGAAGCCGGCGGGGAATGGATGAAGACTCAGGAATCCAGCAAGGTTTTAAAATGCTTTACTTATCACAGGTTCAGGCATACAAATCAACAATAGGAAAAACCCTGTGCTTAGGATTCCTGGCTAGAACCCCAGCCATGTGTAGGCCAAGATGGCGGCCACCACGTGTTAAGGCCCTGTAAAGAGGAGACAAAGACAAGACTCCCAAGAAGGGTGCGAGCTCACAAAAGAGAGCCCAAAAAAGAGAATGCGAGAGAGGAAGCAGGCTAGAGGAACCCCCCAAGTAGAGTAGGGGGTTTCTGAGATGGCATGTCTCTGTTCCAAAGACTAATACTAATGCCAGTAATGCGTTGGTTCAGCTATTGTTTTTAAATTCCGCTCTTAATTATTTATACCCCTGCAACTCAGACCTCCCTCCCACTATTATGGGAAGCTGGGAGGGTCAAATGCCCTCAGATAATTTCTCCCAGCACCTCACCTAGGCCCTTTTATATGCTAATGTCTTGAGCCAAGATCTGCCTGGAAAAGCCTTTATAGGGTAGAGAAGGGGGTTTCTGAGATGGCATGTCTCTGTACCAAAGACGAATACTAATGCCAGTTAAATATTTCTCCAAGCCTTCACAAGTCTCGTCTACTTCACGGTAGTTTTGTATTTTAGTTGCCTTTGAGTTATCAGGGAGCCATGCTTGCTTGCTTGGAGGCAAACAGCATTTCTCTCTGGTCTAATTACTTAGAGATCCAACGTGGCCAGGCAAATATGCTGGTAAGATCTAGCTAGTCCCACGATGATTGTGGTAGCATGAGAGAATATTTATACCAGCTAGTACAAAATACATGGTCAGATAAACTGCCACTTTAGACTACCCCCTTATCTACGAGTGACCTGCAGGAGGCAATCCAGGGCAGATGCAGAGGCTCTTAGAGGAGTCCTGCAACACTTAGGCACCCTTTCTTTGTGTTAAAGTTCAATTTCATTTATAAATCAGACAGCAATTATAAAAGCGAATGACAATGTGTGACACAAGTTAATGTGCAGTAAACATTAATAACCTTCCATTATTTGATTATTTAGCATCTTCTGTACATGAGTTCATAATTTTATTGGTAAGGAATATGAACAGAAATGGAAAGTTAAGGGCCATAGAATATAATAGAATACAAAGGCAGTTTATAAAATGATTTTCTATTCTAAACTTTTTTTTTTTTTGCTTTTTTTTGGGTCACAACCGGTAATGCTCAGGGGTTACTCCTGGCTCTGCACTCAGGAATTACTTCCGGTGGTGCTGGGGCAGGGAGGGGACGACCATATGGAATGCCTGGGATGCCAGGAATTGAACCCAGGTCGGTCGCATGCAAGGCAAATGCTCTACCTGCGGGTGCTGTCTCTCTGGCCCCAGTTCTAAACATTTTTGGAGGAGGGGTATGCAAGGTGTATTTTTTGGGTTTGGGGCCACACCCTGGGTGCTCAGGGCTTACTCCTGCCTCTGTGGCTAGGAATTGCTCCTGGCAGGCTTGGAGGTCCATATGGAGTGTCAGGAATCGAACCCAGGTCACCTGTGTGTAAGGCAAATGCCCTGCCTGCTGTCCTGTTGCTCCAGCCCTTCCACACCTGCTTTTTAAAATCATCTAAAAATTGATTGCTGTGGTTTGCGTCAAATTTTAATAAAGTGTAAAGAAATCTACCACCAGTGTGAAGCCAAACAGGGAATATTAGTGATATTATTAGGATTTGCCATGCACAGCTGCCCTCCATCTGAGTGCATGAAAGATTTGTAGGAACAAGGCTATCAGGTTCTCTTCTTTGAGTGCTTTGGGTCAGAGCATTTTCTGCCTTCATCCTGTTTGATAGTTATACTCTGTTAGCAGCCAGAAGCTTAGTTGCCTGGGTTCCAGTGTAACGTTATGATCTATTTAATTTTATTGGCCTTAATCGACGTTCATTAGTTTGTTCATGTACTAGTTTGTCAATTTTCAAATTATCATTTGTTTCCACTTGGCTTGCATATATGTATGTGCTCTCAATTTACCATCAGGATATCTGTAAAATTATGTTTTCATCAACAGTAAGTTCATGCCTTCTTTTTTAAAAGTCATGTAATACAAAAACAATATGTGTATAATAGTGAAATCAATTGATGTGTAGATAACTAGTATTGCCTTTTAAGAGATCATCAGATTTAGGGTTATAACCAAAAAAGTCACTTATCATTATCTTTTGGGTCACTTTTTATCGAGTTTGTTTTATTTCGTTTTAAATATATGGTGTATAACATCGATATATTTAAAATATATGGTGTATAACATTGATATATTTATAACAGCCCAGTGTTATAACCTAAATGTAAAAAGGCTATCAGAATTGGGGAGCATATCTATAATTATTTAAACGGTTGACCACATGCTTATTTTTTTGGAAATGATATTGGTAGCTATTGGAACAACAATGGGCTATTGTCTGGAGGTCACTCCTTAAACAACTTTTTCTTCATTCATGTATCTGTTTCCTGTCTACTGCCAGTTCATTTTTTTCAGACTACCATTTCTCTCTTCCAGTTTTATTAATATTTCCTTCCAGCTGACTATAAAATGGCATACAAGACGCTTTTTGATTTTGAGTATTTAAAAGCATTGCTAGATAATGTAGGGAAATAAGAGGAATGTCTATTTTACTTTTTAATGTGATTCTTATAATCTATTATTCTTATTTATAAAATTATTTTATAACTGCCTTTGTATTCTGTGATCCTTAACTTGACATCTATTATCCATTTCTGTTTATACTCCTTACCAATAGGATTATGAACTCATGTACAGGACATGCTGAGTAATCAAATAATGGAAGAGTATTCATGTTTACTGCATATTAACTTGTCACACACTGTCGTTCACTTATAATTGCTGTTTGATTTAAAACTGAAATTGAACTTTTGACAAAAAAGGGTGCCTAAAGCTTCAGGACTCACAAAAGTCTCCCTCTAGCCTCGTACTCCATCTCTCTCTAGAGTCGGGAGGAGGCTGTAGCACAGAAGTTAATGGCCTTTCAGAAACCAGTAAAGTGTCCTTTGCTTCTGTACAGGTACCTAGTGCAGTCTCCCTGCCTTCACTTGCCTAAGATTTCTTCTCAGATGTTCTTATGGAACCATTGTCTTTGTTTATTTTAGTAATCATTTGATTGCTATCTGCAGGTACATCGTATTCTAATTTGGGGGTAGGGAATTTTGTGAACCACACTCCCCTGTGCTCAGGGCTTACTCCTAGCTCTGTGCTCAGGGATCACTCCTGGTGGACTTCGGGGCCATATTGAACCCAGTTGGCTGTGTGCAAGGCAGGTGCCCTACCCACTGTACTATCTCTCCAGCCCCAAGTGTTCTCATTTTAATCCTCCAGCGGTTCTTTTCCTGGGTGAGGAAAATCTGCCTGGCTTGCAGAGGCTCCCTTCCTTGCTCAGCTTCTACCCTACCTGTCCCCTCTTTCCCCTTCTGTGACTGTGGTCTTATACACATCAGAAATGTAGTATCTAATCTAGTTCTTCCTTGCATTGTACTCATGATTTGCTTTTTGTCTGTTGGGTGACTTCCTATATTTTCAGCTGGATGTAGGTCTCCTCTGAGTGAATGGAGGTTCTGAGTTGCGCGCTACGTCATTTTGCCCATTCTAGCGCCTCTCGTCCTCTCCCCAGTCTCTCCCGAGTTCCCAGTGTAAGTCTGAAGATGATACAACTCAGCGGTTCGGAGATTCCCATCAGCCGTGTGTCTGCAGCAAGCCACAAACTCTGTGGGTCTTCATCCTCATTTGTAAAACAGCATGTAATGCTCCCTAGCTTTGGAATGCATTTAAAAAAAATCACTTACGTAAATGTGTTTTTCTTCTATAAATTTAGGAAGTTTTGCTGTGAGAGATGCAGGTCTAGTATTATGGGTTGGTGGTTGCCAGCAGCCTTCTTCCTGTGTCAGGATGCTCCTGCTCTAGTTAGAATCATCAATTTTCCATGCCCAGCAGCAGAATGGCAGCAGAAGTGCCCACTAGCTCTGCATGCTCTTTCACAAGAGCACACGTAAAAGTTTCACCATGCAAGTTTTCCTTATATTCTGTCGACCAGAATTTGACAGCTTGGGGCTGCCCGGGCGACCAGCCATAGCATGCGGGCCTCGGACACGCCGGGGAAGCTGGAACTCTGCTTTCCCCGGCTAAGCTGAACATGGGGCTCCCGGGGGGACAGATGGGTTTGGGAGTGGGCCCGCCACCTCTGGGGGTCCCGGAAGCAGCTGAATGGGACTCGCCCACCACACTAGCCACCACCGTTGCTGTCCGGACTCTGGAACACTGCCTCACGACCAGATTGACGGGGCAAAACCAGTTCGAGCCCAGGTAGGCGGCTCCCAGAGATGGGAATCACTGGGAATTCGTCAGATGGAGTCAGGGGCCGGCCTTCCCCCCTCGATTTTTGTCGAGCCTGGTGGCCCCGCCCAGGAGCTGCCCCCGGGAAGCTGGAACTCCACTTTCCCCTGGCTAAGCTGAACATGGGGCTCCGGGGGGACAGATGGGTTTTGGGAGTGGGCCCCGTCACCTCCGGGGGTCCCGGAAGCAGCCGGATAGGACTCGCCCACCACACTAGCCACCACCTTTGCTGTCCGGACGCTGGAACACTGCCTCACGACCAGATTGACTGAGCGAAGCCAGTTCGAGCCCAGGTCGCGAGGCCGCTGCGGCCGCGCGGTTCACCAGAATAGTGGAAACAGGGATGTCCTTTAATCCATTGCTTTCCACGAGGTGCTGGAGATTTTGGCGGGAGGGAGAGATAGGGAGGAGAGAGAACATGAAGAACCCGCCGAGTGGTTGGGGTGGGGGAGGGGGGAGGGAGGTGGGGACATTGGTGATGGGAGATAGGTTTGGGTGGAGGGTTGGGTGTTGGAACGCTGTGGAACCAGAGCTCTGCATGAGCATCTTGCAATTGCATGTCTAAAATGGTGTAATAAAATTTTGGGGGAAAAAAAAAAAGAATTTGATAGCTTGGGCACATCTTAAAGCCTTACAAAGCACCGGTTTCTCTCTAAGTGTTCACATCTCTTCACATACTTTCTCAGAGAAGTGACCTTTAATATCTGAGACTTTTTAAAAACTGCTGTATGTATTAGGTTTGAAAACAAATCAATGATTTGAAAACAAATCATTGGTGGGGCCAGAGCAGTGGTACAGGGGTTCGGTGCTTGCCTTTCACATGGCCAACCTGGGTTCGATATCCGGCATCCCATATGATCCCCGAGCACCAGGAATATTTCCTGAGTACAGAGCCGGAATAACCCCTGAGCCTCACCAGGTGTTACCCGAAAAGCAAAAAAAAAAAAAAAAAAAAAAAATCATTGGTTTTTGTAGGTGTGTAGGTGAGGTTTCAGCTCTGTATTTCGCTTTGTACCACTTCCCGTGGGGTTCAGATACATTCCCTGGCTCAGTGCTATAGGGTTGTTCCTAGTGGTGCTCAGGACCATGTGGTACCAGAGATTGAACCTGGGCCTTGTACATGCAGAGTATGATCTCAGCCTTTATCTCCCTAGGTCAGAGCCACCATCACAGCTTGAGAGACTTTTCTTTGGAGAAAGGGAGGGCACACACCTGGCAATGTTCAGGCCACTCTTGGATTGGTGCTCAGGGGACCATGCAGTGCTGGGCATCAGCTGGGTCTCTCAGCGCACAGCATGCAGCGAGCCCTGGGAGCCATTTCCCTGGCCCAAGAGACTTCAGCTTTTCTACTGTCATTAGACTTCAGAATTTAATAGTCATTTGATTTCATGGTTTAGTTGCTATATCTTTTACTTTGATTTGAAATTTTCTTTGCTTTTCTTTCACTGCCTTGAACCACTCTTTAGTACATAATCATTTTTAATATAAGGAATTAAATTCTAAAATGTTTTATTTAGTTAAATGAAAAGTGTTCAAGTGGCATAAAATGAAAACTAGAAATGATTTTATTTGGTGGATAGTCTTTGGCTTCCACAGCCGGACTTCTCTCTCGTCAGAACTCCACCCAGCAGAACAGCCTACCATAGCCCGGCTCATCGAGATCCACCCTGCTGCATTCTTTTTTAATCCGGCCCAGGTATGCTGATCCAGAGACAGACATGGGGCAGAGCTGCTACTTGCTCTCCCTGTGCCCAGCCGCACACAAGGCGCCCAGGAGGGATGGCGGGTTCTAGCCCTGGCCCGCCACTCCAGCAGAGCCTTGCAACAAGCCAGACGACACCACGCCCCCCACTCCATGAGGCCTCCATTTTCCACATCCGGACTTCTCTCTTGTCAGAACTCCACCCAGCAGAACAGCCTATCATAGCCCGGCTCGCGCCCACTAGTGGCCGCACTGTTCATCAATAAATGCTGGACTTACAAGAGTATGCTACCTGCACGGCAGAGCCTGGCAAGCTACCTGTGTTGTATTGGATATGCCAAATACCAGTAACAATTATAGACCTCATTCCGAAATGGATTGAGGCTCTTTATGTTCCTGGAGCAAGCTGATGCCCTTGGGCTCTACTAGCATGAAACAGGACATATGGAGATGTTACTGGGGCCCGCTCGAGCAAATCGATGATGAACGGGAAGATAGTGATAGTGATAGTCTTTGGCTTCACTGTACCAGTTCAGTTTGGGCATCAAATTTTATTCTTTTTCTATATATCCATCAGCTCATGAAATTCATAGACATGATTTTTTTTTCTTAATGAAAAAATATAAATGAATATCCTCATATTGGGGCTATTCTTAAATATAATCTGCCTGATATCAAAGTAATCCAAAATTTTATTAATATAAGCAAGAGGAAGGAAATTTTACTAACTGGGAATCACAATAAAGCCTGCTTGCAGTTTTCAAGGTCATTGAGTTTATTTTGAAGTTTCATCTATGTTGTAAGAAAATAAAAACCCATTATGTATCATAAATGCCTGTGTTTGTAATTTGGGGCTGCTTGTCTCTGTGGAAAGTAGTGTCCTATGACTTAATTTGATTTGACTGTCTGTCTATCTATGTATCTGTCTATCTATCTGTCTGTCTATCTATTTATCTATCTATCTATCTATCTATCTATCTATCTATCTATCTATCTATCTATCTCTGTCTATCTATCTATCTATCTATCTATCTATCTATCTATCTATCTATCTATCTATCTATCTATCTATCTACTTTTGGGGATCACACCTGGCAATGCTCAAGCGTTACTCCTGGCTCTTTGCTCAGGAAGTACTCCTGGCAGTGCTCTGGGGACCATAAGGAATGACGGGGATTGAATTTGGGTCGGCTGCATGCAAGGCAAATGTCCTATCCGCTGTGCTATGGCTCTGGCCCCCTATGACTTTTTAGATTTATTTTGTTTAGTGTTTCAATTGGTCATCCTATTTGTACTAATCATTTTTTGTGTTTTCTTTCCTTCGAATTAAAAAAAAATAGATATATATATATATGAATAAATATGTAAAAATATAAAATTGTGGATATTGTCGGAGCTTGGGTCTGTCTTCATGCTTAGTTTTTAATTAGTTTTAAATAAATACATATTTAATTTTGTTAGTTTGAGCCTCAATTAAGTGCTAGCCTGTCTGATTTTTTGTGGAATATTAAATTGTAGAAAGTTGATAAAAGAGCCAGTGAGATTAGTTAGTATTATTTGGCAGGTCTTAAGAACATTAAAGATTAGCCAATACAGATCTATTATAAAGAAACAAATCAGTGGGTGGATTTCACATTTTAATGGCATAGAAAAATACATGCAAAACATTCCAGAAGATGTAGTCTAAATTACTTTGAAAAGGTGGGCCTGTCTTCAAAAGTGAATTTTCAAAAATTAACTAGAAAATAATTATTGTACTTGCCTTTAAGTGTCATTGAATACTTTGGGTCTTGGGGTTAGGGAAATCTGCAGTTTTGGGGCTGTGTGGGACCCCAACAATATCAGGGCTTGTTGAGTTCCTTGATCATCCTCCCAGGACCAACAACCGAGGAACAAAAGCCTCTAGGCCACTAGTCCAGTACAAACCCAAAAAGGCTTTTTACTTCTCACCAACAGTTAAAGACTCTCTGCTACCCCCACACTGGCCGGCAGGCTCCCACAGGCCCAGAGCTGCTCAGCAGATGCCCTGATCCTGTGCTCTTGGATCTGTGAGGATACCCCTGCGCCTCCTCACCAAGCTCCCTTTGTCTGCCCCAGCCCACCAAGCACTTTCCTGCCCCAGCCCACCAAGCACTTTCCTGCAGGGAAGGAGTCACCAAAGTTCAAAAGCAGCTTTTATGTGCAAATCCCAGAAAAGCCACACTTCTGGCTCAAGCTTAACAGATGCAAATGCAAGCCCTTGTTCATTCCTCCCAGACCAACTCCTTATGCAAACACCATGGAGAGGGGGTGGCATAAGGACCTGTACCCAAGATATTCACTATCACTATCACTATCTTCCGGGTCATCATCTATTTGCTAGAGCGGGCACCAGTAATATCTCCATATGTCCTGTCACATGCTAGTAGTACCCAAAAGGCATCCGCTTACTCCAGGAACATAAAGAGCCTCAAACCATTATATTAGGTCATGGGAATGACCTAATATAAATGATACTGGTATTTGGCATATCAAATACAACACGAGCAGCTTGCCAGGCTTGCTGTGTGGGTGGCATACTCTTGTAGACACCTCTAAATAAAGCATTTATTGATGAACCGCATGGCCGCTTAGCGGCCGTGAGCTGGACTGTGATAGTCTGGTCTGCTGGGTGGAGTTGTGACAAGAGGGAAGTCCAGATGTGGAAAATGGCGGCCCCCATGGAGTAGGGGGTGTCGTCTGGCTTGTTGTGAGGCTCTGCTGGGGTTGCAGGCCAGGGCTAGAACCCACCATGCCTCCAGGGTGCCTCATGAGTGGCTGGGCACAGGAAGAGCAAGTAGCAGCTCTGTCCCATGTCTGAGAGTCTCTGGTTCAGCATACCTGGGCGGATTGAAAAAAAAAAAAAAAAACTGCTGCAGGGGTGGCTGTCAATGATCTGGGCTGTGATAGACTGGTCTGCTGGGTGGAGGTGTGACGAGAAAGAAGTCCAGATGTGGAAAACGGCGGGCCCAATGGAGTCAGGGTGTGTGTGTGTGGGGGGGGGGTGGTCGTATGGCTTGTTGTGAGTTATGAGGCTCTGCTGGGGTGGCAGGCCAGGGCTAGAACCCACCATGCCTCCCAGGTGCCTCATGAGCGGCTGGGCACAGGGAGAGCAAGTAGCAGCTCTGCCCCATGTCTAAGAGTCTCTGGTTCAGCATACCTGGGCGGATTGAAAAAAAAAATGCTGCAGGGTGGGTGTCGATGATCCAGGCTGTGATAGACTGGTCTGCTGGGTGGAGTCGTGATGAGAGGGAAGTCCGGATGTGGAAAAGCGGCGGGCCCCATGGGGGAGGGGGACCCAAGATATTCCCACCATATAATTCAGACTCTGCCCCCCATGCTAGAGTGATATCTCCATCCCCACAAGGTCCTTTGCTCAGTCCACGCTGCTCCAAGGCAATTTCTAAGTATTCTGCTCTTTATTTACTGAGAGGCCTTGCTGGCTTATCTTAGGACAAGCCAATATGGCCTTTCCTTTGATCTTTGTAGAGCTAATTTCCTAAAGGTGTCCCATATTGAAGCTAGGGTAGCTCTTTCTGGTGCTGTCCAGTCCCATGCAGGGGCCTTGGGGTAAAAGGGAATATATCCAATCTGGATTGTATTGGAGCCAATAGTAGAAAATATGATGAGATTACAGGAGCAATTATTCGGAGTTAGCTGATTCACCTGAACCTGCCACACCATCCTGAAGAAATACATCTCTTTGGCATAAAGCTCTGGCCTAAAGCTTTCCCATGTATAAACAATGGCTTATACATGGGAAAGGAATCCCCAAAAGTAAAGATCCAGGGCTAAAGGGCGGGATGTCACCCAACACTGCAAAGCTAGTAGGCTTGTTTTAATTTTTTATTTTTTTTGGTTTGGGGGCTGCTACACCCAGAAGTGCTCAGCTTCCTCCTGGGTCTGCATTCAGGGATCACTCCTTGTGGGCTTGGGCGACCATAATGGGTGCCAAGGATTGAACCTGTGGTCATTTGTGTGCAAGGCAAGTGCTATACCACTGTACTATTGCTCCAGCCCATAAATCGTCTTTTTTTATGCTTGGGAATCATATAATAAGAAAGTGTAATCTTATCTTTAATAGCCAGTTCTCTATTAAATAAAAATTAGTAGTTGAAATAAAGCTAGAGTTGCAGTGTTTTATGTAAAAAAATGCTACCATTGTGCGTTTTTGCATTGTTGAAAAATCTAATTAAGCACACGTGCAAAAAAAATAGTATAAAATATTTTGTTTAATGAAACTAACAATCATATGTTTTTATTGAGAGGAAGTAGAAGCACCGTGTTCTCTATAAATTATCTCAGGCAGATTTTAAATTTATTTTTTACTTATGCAGCACACTTTATTGCCCCGTCCTCTGTATTTGTTTACAGAAACAAATGAATTTTAATATTAGCTTCAATAAAATATGATCAGGATGCTGTCTGCTACAGAAGTTAACATATTTCAAAGTTCAATACAAATGATGTCAAAGATGCATGCTAGTCACGTTAGATCTCTGCTTTATTGCAAGGGTAATGATTCAGATATTCTAATTTTAATTTTGACTAACATTGCAGTTAATCATAATGTATTAGATAGGTATACCTTTTATTGACTTGTAACAGACAAACAACATATCTCATGTGTACAACATAAAGATTTGATAGTTATATATTGTGAAATGATCACTCAGTAATGTCCGTCCCCAAACGTAGTTGCAGTATATATTTTTTGTATTCAGAACTTTCAAAATTACTCTCCTTAGAGTTTCAAATATGTAATACAGAACTTGTAATTATGTGTGCTTTATGTGTGCTGTGCACCAGATTCCTGTGACCCGTTTTTGTGCAGGTTTATACCCTTTAACCCATTTCACCCCCACCTCCTTACTGCTTACCTCTGGCAACCACCAGTATTCTGTGTTAGAGAGGAGGCATTTTCAAAATTGTGTTATCGCACATAATACTGCTGACTGATTTTAAATTACTGATAAAACAGCTGCAAAACTATTCTTGTAGATTTTATACATGAACATTGAAGTTGCAAGTCTTGAGAAACTCACCACAATATATTTTTAACCAGTATAAATGGAAACTGCCTATAGTGGTTTAAATAGATATTCTTGTATGTTCATGCATTTCTTAAAAGTTCCATTGTGTTCAAGTAGAAAACTTATTCATGTGTCTGAGTCAAAAACCTAATTAATATGTGTGATTTTGTACCTCTTATTCATGGTTGTCATGAGGGTATTTTATATTGGATATGACCAATATGTGAGGCATCTTACATATTATTTAAACCTTATAAAAGTTCTGTCAGTTAATTATGTTCACTTCACTATGAGGATGTTGAGGTTCAAGGAAGTTGAAAGTCTTACTTCCATTGGTGTAAAGTAGTGGATGTTTATTGAATTTGGACCCATGTGTGTTTCACTGTCTCATATTTTTCTCACGATATCAATTCTGTGGATGATACAAGTCATGAAAAGTTAATCCCACTCTCAGCAAAGGTTTACGAATAGGCAAATTTGGGGTTTTTTTTTAATTTTACCCTTGTGAGAATGATTCACCTCATGTTCTTTAATGTCACAACCTGACATTAAAAATATTTGCTTTCCCGACCGAATCTCCTTAATATTTTTAAGAATACCTGCATTGTGACATTGTTTCAAGTGAGGCAGCCCTATGTTTTGGTTTTCATGTTCACCTACTTTCTGAAGGTCTCTTTTATATAGATTCTAGGTATTAAAGATGTAATTGTCCTGCAAAAGCAGAGTCAGTTTCAGCTGGCTCTAGAACTGATTGATCTGGGTTTGAAATCCTAACCCCACCTCTCCCACATAACTGTATGGCTCTACGCAGGTTTCTTAGTCTGTTTCTTCACCTCTGAAAGAAAAGAATGCAATACTTTTTCAGGGTTGTGAAGAGAGATAAGGTGTTGGTAGCATGTTATCTAGCAGGTAATAAAACACTGAACTAAATAGCACTTGCAGGAAGTGTAGATAATTTCTTCTTTTTAAAAAAATGAATAATAAAGCCTGAAGTTTTTTTTCAGTTTATCTTTAGGGTAGTAGTTATCTTGTAGTCTTTGGAAGGCTTATAAGTGGTTCATTTATTCTGCATGCTGCTATATACATTTTACAAAAGTAGTATATCCCATAAGCTTTTTAATTTTTTATTTTTTAAAGTTACTGCTTGAAATCACTGTAAGATAATTCTGAATAAAAGTGTGTGTATTTGACTGATGACAAATATGGTAGCCTATTTTTTAATACCTTTTTAAAGAATCACTGTGATTATTCCTTGAAACAGTATTTAAAAAAATCCGAGGAAGGAATTCTGAAGTGAATCCAAATAAAAATTTGACAGCTTTACTCTGATTTATAACTGTTACCTTTGATAATTTCTTGATTTAAGTAGAAAGAATTTCTAAATACTTCCGAAAATAATGAAACTAAATTCTAGGTATGTTCTGAATATATTTTAATTGTTAGGCACTTAAATACATAAATCCAAGTGCAAATAATTTTGAATTGTAAAAGGCACATATCTCAAAGGGCGAAAGTAGACAATTTATATACATTTCTTTCTAAATTATTAGGTTATTTTCCAGTATGATTTGTCAAAAGTTTAAGGAGGAATTAAATACCTCATAGGATTTTTTAGAGACTTAGATAAAAATCACATTCTTTAGTGGTTTTCATTAATAATAATTGTATACAATAGCTAGTTTTTCTTAATTCAAAATTCTTAGAGTATTTATAAGGAGATTTGTTCTTTATCTTCTATGAGGAGATATGTCAAGTCTGTTTTTATTAGTAGTAATGAAATCTCATTAGAGAAAATCTTGCTTTGACATTGTCTTTCCACTTTTCATATTGGCAAAATCCAAGCACAAGGAAAAGTCAGCTTATAAACTGAGGGGTAGCTAAAATGTGTTCAGTCGTAGACTGTTAAATTTCACGATTTCTATTTTCATGCTTCCTTTAAATCCCGATCAAGCCATTTGATTAGAAGCAATTTGATGCTTTACTAGAACTGATTTTCTTTCTTCACGTATAAAATAAAATCCATGGTTGACATGGAGGTTTTTTAATGTGAATTTTGAAACAACTTTTCTGCACAGTGAATGTCAAAATACTCCTTTCAGCATATAAAGCCAACTTCTTTGTTCCATTAAAGGTGGTACCTGGAGGTCAGTGTTAGAGAATGAAGTAGCTTTGCTGTTTGTTTAGTCTAAGTCTTTATGTATAATCTAACTTTTACTCTGCATATCATGAATTTTTTATTATTTTTATTAAAATTGAGATTGGATTGCAGTTTGAGTAATGACATTTTAATGAATAAAATTTAGTTCCAAATTTTTCTTAGAAGCCAAAGAAAACAAGTGGCAAGGAAGTGATTTAGCTGTTTGGAGGGAGAGGGAAAATCACACCCAAATGTAAAGCTAAATTTCTGGATTGTTTCATTGAGTCAGTCACATGTAAAACTTAATTCTTGAAGAGAACTTCTAAAAATATAAATAAAGAGAACTTCTATTTTACCAGGACTTTAGAAATTATACAACTCCGTGAGATTTGGCATCAAACCAAGTACCAAAAAAGAACCGGGTATATAAAAAATAACTAATGTTAAAGAATAAAGTTCTTTCATAAGAATGTCTGGTTTAATATTTTTGGACTTGAAAAATGAGTGCTTATAGTGATTTTGAAAATCATTTTTGTTCTTTTAATACCACATACTTCTTTTGAGAATGAATTATCCATGCTGCGTTAGAGCTCAGCCTGCAAAAAATAAATAAGAAATTTGCTGATTTTTGTCACTTGGAAAGCCAGCCAGGCAGCCAGCTTACTGTTGCAGCCAGTCAGCTCTATCGGTACCTAGTACTGTTTAAAAGCATCAAGTGGTACTAGTTATTTTTTTAAATAATGTGTAACTTTTATTGTAGTTGTTAATACAAGCAAAGAACCCAGCAGTACTTTTTTTTAAATTGTCATCAATTTTTTCTAGGAATTTTTAGCAGTATATCAATTTAGCTATAATTCTAGAATGAAATACAAGAACTGTGAGTAAGATTTTGGTGCTTAACATTAAAAATTAAACCCATAGCTCTAATAGTTTCTCACGATCTCATTTTGTTGTACTGTAGCTCTGTTTAAAATTCTATACAACTGTGTTGCTTTTAATGGTTAATTTCACCAGTTCAGTTTCTAAGTAGATTTTTTTTTGCTGCAGTAGAAAGGATTTAAAATCTTACTGATCCTTAAAATATTTTATTACCATTATTTTAGATGAACAGTATATAATGTACATGCTTGTTCATTGTGTAAGTACCCAAGACATTCTGATTGAAAGACAGGAAAAATAAGCAAATAGCAAAAGCATTCAGTCTTTATTTACAGTATATAGAAGACCACTGTTTTCAGCATAGGAGTTTGTTGAGCAGGAACACCCTACAGAAAGACATCTTTAGCAATAGAATTTACATACCATTAGCTCACAGTCATTTCTTAGCAGCAGGGCTCTGAGTACAAGCTAGCTGGGCACATTATTTGGGATGCCTTTCACGCTGTCCTTTTCGAAGCTTGCCGGCCGCATGCTTGTTGCCTTTGTTCATGACACAGGTGATTACTTGATAAAATGAAGTGCATCGCTGTGAACAATTGACCCTTTGGAGCAGTCCAGGCTGGTCAGCAGTCTAAAGCCACACTTTAGGGCCATCATTATAGCCTCAAACTTCAGAGTTTCCAAGGTACAAACAAAGGTGTTGTCTTCCTTTAGGACAAGTCTCGTGCCATTTTCAGACTTTATGAAGTACTTAAATTGAATGATATTTGAAGATATTGAAAACTCCTCTGGAAATCCATCCAGCCTGCTTTTGGACACCAGAACAATGCGAGATTTTATTTTTTGATATGAAGTCAGGTGCATTACAGAAGATCCTCAGTCCTTGTGAGCGATCGTGGTTATCCGTTATTTCCAGGAAAGTGGTCTCCCTGGGGGGTTAGCTGTTCTTTTTCCCACCTGGATTTTACTTCTTCTGCCAGTCCCTTGAGCTGAAAGAATTCTGCTTCTTGTGCAAGAAGTTGATTTTCTCGAAACCCTTCAGGCAGCAGAAGTTCTCCATTTCGTAGGAAGTTTAGGGCGTGCCTAAAAGGAGCCCATCCCTGTCTATGAAGTAATGACCATCGGCGTCAGACGGACAGAGGATTTTCCCATTTACTATACCTTCAAGGAAAGTGTCTGGATACTTGGTCAGTGTCTGTTTTTGCGTAATGTATAGGTAGCCACCAACATTGAGGGTCATCAGTGTGGATTTGCAGTTCTTCCCTTGGTCAGCATCTTCCAGGCTATTGTGTTTCCCCTCGTACTCCTTCTCTTTTCTCTTCTGTTCAGTTTACGCTCCATTTTTGAAAATGCTGCTGCAGCTTCTGTCTTGGCTTTGCGATTTTCCAGCAAGAAGCACTAGCACAGGAACACGCCTTGCCTCAGCACAGCCTGGTGATGGAATGGGAGTGCAGGCGGCAGCGTCTGCTCTGCAGCTCGGCTGTGCAGTAGGTGGCGTATCGGCTGTGTGTGCAGGAGCGTTCTGGAGTAAGGCAGAAAAAAGATCATTTGCATTTAACTGTATCAGGGAAGGGATTTGTTGTGAAAAGAGGCTTGTGTATATTCTTTGAAGCTGTGAAAATCAAATAAATTGAATTTTCATCCATGTAAATGTAAGGGTTTAATTCTCTGGCTAGGTGTGCCTATTTACTCATTTTAAAAGACCCTTTTAAAAAGTTATTAGGAGGCAGGAAGACTTAATATTGAATAATGCTGTCATCTTTAGGAAAATACTGTACATTAAGTTCAAACCATTTAAGATAAATCATAAATAAGAAATCTAAGTAGAAAGAAACTAAGTATGCACAATTTTCTCTCCTAGAAAAGCCACACATTTTACAGTAGTGTAGTCATTTTAGAGACCAATAAGTATATTTAAACCTGTTATTAGTGATATTGCATTTGTATTTAACAAGCAAATCCCTGTATTTGCCTATGATTCTGACTTGGGCTCTTTCTCATTTTGACTTATTCTCTTCTCAGAAGAGATGCTCTCATTCCCTTCTCAGACATGAGAAGGGAATTTCTTACTGTCCTTTAACAAACAGGTTAGTTATTTTGTTGTTTCATTTTTACAACCCAAAGGTAAAATAGATAACAGGAACTTTGAAATAATCATTTAAACTGGGTTTTGAAATAACCATTTCTACTTTTAATTTTTTCTGTCTGTCTGTCTGTCTGTCTGTCTGTCTGTCTTTCTGTCTGTCTGTCTATTTGTTTATTAGTTTTTGGGTCACACCGAGCAAGACGCAGGGATTACTACTGGCTTTGCACTCAGGAATTACTCCTGGCGGTGCTCGGGGGACCATAGGATGCCAGGGCTCGAACCCAGGTTGTCTGCGTGCAAGGCAAATGCCCTACTCTATGTGTTATTGCGCTGGCCCCCACTTCTACTTTTCGGAAAATAAAAATTTCCTATGTAAAAATGCATACGCTTGTTTCATCTTAAGCCTACTTTAGTACTGAACACAGACTTAGATGACTACAAAAAACTGAGAATCTGTGTGTAGTATCTGTGTGTGTCTATATGTGTTTAGTTGATAAAAGAGACAAATATAAAATACTTAATGTAGAGTAGTGTCAGAGAAGTTAGTGTTTGTGTGTCCACTGTTCTCAGTATTCAGGGGAAAGCCAGACCTGCCCTCCTGCCCCTGTGTAACCTGGGAACTGGAGCGGTGTGACACTGTGACCTGCTCGCTACCCCTGTGTAACCTGGGAACTGGAGCGGTGTGACTCTGTGACCTGCTCTCCTGCCCCTGTGTAACCTGGGAACTGGAGCGGTGTGACTCTGTGACCTGCTCGCTGCCCCTGTGTAACCTGGGAACTGGAGCAGTGTGACTCTGTGACCTGCTCGCTGCCCCTGTGTAACCTGGGAACTGGAGCAGTGTGACTCTGTGACCTGCTCTCCTGCCCCCTGTGTAACCTGGGAACTGGAGCGGTGTGACTCTGTGACCTGCTCGCTGCCCCTGTGTAACCTGGGAACTGGAGCGGGTGTGACTCTGTGACCTGCTCGCTGCCCCTGTGTAACCTGGGAACTGGAGCGGTGTGACTCTGTGACCTGCTCGCTGCCCCTGTGTAACCTGGGAACTGGAGCAGTGTGACACTGTGACCTGCTCTCCTGCCCCTGTGTAACCTGGGAACCGGAGCAGTGAGACTCTGTGACCTGCTCGCTGCCCCTGTGTAACCTGGGAACTGGAGGCGGTGTGACTCTGTGACCTGCTCTCCTGCCCCTGTGTAACCTGGGAACTGGAGCAGTGTGACTCTGTGACCTGCTCGCTGCCCCTGTGTAACCTGGGAACCGGAGCAGTGAGACTCTGTGACCTGCTCGCTGCCCCTGTGTAACCTGGGAACTGGAGTGGTGTGACTCTGTGACCTGCTCTCCTGCCCCTGTGTAACCTGGGAACTGGAGCAGTGTGACTCTGTGACCTGCTCGCTGCCCCTGTGTAACCTGGGAACTGGAGCAGTGTGATTCTGTGGCCTATTTGTTACTTTTTTTTTCACTTTCTCTAATTCCTGTTAGCCATCTTTATTGCTTCTTTAGGGGAACATCTATTCAGCTTCTCTCCCATTTTTTACATTTAAACACTGTGATTTAAGAAGTTGCTCACAGTACAGTTTTTCAGGCATTCAGTATTGCAACACCATTGTTACTTTTTTTGGTTCCTCTTTCCCTATAACTTGCCTTTCAAAGCATTTTGAGATCTGAACTTTTATGTCTGGAATTCGTATCTTTTTTGGTGGGGGGTGGGAATTAGGGGTCACGTGGTAGTGCTCGGGGTGCGCCCCACCAATTAGGGGAACTGTGGTACCAGGGTTGAACCAGGATCAGCCACATGCAAAGCAAGTGCCTTAACCCTTGCACACTCTCTCTGGCCTGTTCACTCCTGGAATGTAAATATTCAGCAGTAACAAATGTTAGTATTGTTTCCCATGCTGAATTATTCTGAGGAACTACTTAGTTCAAATAATTAAGTGATTTTTTGTTTGTTTTTGCAGTGCTGGGTATCAGACCCATGGCACTTGAACTACATCCCCAGCTCTTTAGCATTAGATTTTAGAGTTAATATTTGATTGATTTACATTTTTGTTTTGTTTGTTTTTGTTTTTTGAGTCATACCCTACAATGTTGAAGTGTTACTCCTGGCTCTGCACTCAGTAATTACTCCTGGAGGACTATATGGGATGCCGGGGATCAAACTCGGGTTGGCCACATGCAAGGCAGGCACCCTCCCCACTGTACTATCTCTCTGGCCCACATTTCAGTTTCTTGAAAGGTATTTTCCATTTTTTTTAATGTAACACTGGTTTTCAAGAGTGTAAAAAATTTACCCAGTGTTGCTCTGCCATGCTCTGCCATGCGTACTAACCGAATGCCACCTCCGTCCCCCAGTCCACTCAGCTCCCTCAGCTGTCAGGTAGCTGCGGTCAAGTCTCTGGCTGTACTTTTGCTGTGTACCAGATCAAAGGTCCTCCTCCTGACTTACTGTGCTTGGATGGCCCCTTCTGGTTTCATCCATGTGGTATCAGAAGGCAAGATTTTATCTTTGTGAAAGGTATTAAATTCATCTATATGTTAATAAAAAATATTGGACCAGGTGCTTCTAAAAGTGCTTGCCTTGTTTTTCCTCTAAACTTAGATCAACCTCAGATGGAAGAATAAGTTTTTAAAATAATAAGCTAGGGGCTGGAGAGATAGTACAGCAGATAGGGCGTTTTCCTTGCTCCTGGCTAACCGGGGTTCAGTCCCTGGCATCCCATATGGTCCCCTGAGCATTTCCAGGTGTGACCCAAAAACAAATGTATATGTATATGTTATACACACACAAACACACACATATGCTAAATTACAGCGTATTTTAAATTTAACATTTATGAATCATTGAGGTTAATCAAAGTCCATTGAAAAGTAATCTTAAAAAAATCTAAGGCATAATGTTTTTTAAAACTGAGTTTTTGCTTAATGACTATGAAATTCAACCTCCACATTTTACCAAAGATAAAATTACATCTCAGGGGATTTTTAGCATCTTATTTAAAATAGCATTTAGACAAGAGCTTCTTTTCAGTCTTGCTTAATTTAAAAAAGTTTTGTATTCTATATACTCTTGGAGTTTGTGTGTGTGAGTGTGTGTGTGTGTGTTTTCTTACAATCTTATTTGTTAATATATTTTTTTTTTCTTTTTGGGTCTTACCCAGCAATGCTCAGGGGTTACTCCTGGCTCTTAGCTCAGGAATTACTCCCTGACGGTGCTCAGGGGACCATATGGGATGCTGGGGGATCAAACTCAGGTCGGCCATGTGCAAGGCAAACACACTCCCCACTGTGCTATCGCTCTGGCCCCAGTTAATATAAATTTTTAAGAAATACTGAATTAGTTTGAGGTGGGTACAATTTTTTGAAATATTTCCCAGAATTCTTATGGGGGAGTCATACCCATGATGCTCAGGGGTTACTCCTAGTTCTGCACTCAGGAATTACTCCTGGTGATGCTCAGGGGACCATATGGGATGCTGGGGAATCAAACCTGGGTTGGCCACATGCAAGGCAAACCCCCCCAACACACACACACGCTGTAATAATGGGTTGCACATTTCTGGCACATTATAATAGCAGAACCAACAAAGGCATGGATCACAACTTGATGCTCTCTTTCAATGAACTTTAAGATTTCAGAGTGAGTAGAACATGAATGTGATAACGGTAGAGACTTCTACAATTTTGCGTGATAGTTTAAACCAAGTGATAGAGGTGGGTACTGTGGAATACTGCGTCTTCCTTATACATTGGCCTCTTCTTTGATGCCTCCATGGGAAAGCCTTGAAGCCTCTGCTGCTGGAGGAGGGGCTTCCGTGGGCTGGACTGCTGGGGCGGCCCACTGACCGCGCCGGCTGTGCAGGAGGGGGACTTTGTACTTGCTTCCTCCCTCACTCGTGCTGCCTGCTGCCTGTTCTCCAAGATTATTGATCTGTGGTCCTTGTTCCTGCTGGCTGGCCTTAACACACTCTAATCTTTGGTTGCTTTTTCTCACTCTGCATTTTACTCTGGTTTTCTTGGCTTCTGTAACCTAACATGTATGATTTGTTTGCCACCCGTGGCCTGGCAACATTAGTGTCATGAAAGCCTTGTCATGGTTCATGACTAGATGCTGCTGTAAGCCCATAGGGCTTTCATGTCTCCAGTTTTGGAGTCTCGGAAAGAAAACTGGTCCCCAGTCATCCCTACCATCACCCCAGCATTCACCATTATCCATATGAAAGCAGAATTTTTGCTGCTTACAGAATTTGCAGGTTTTGTTGCTTATTACTGCCTGTTGTGGAACATATGTCCCTTAAGAGAAACCCAGGTTGTCTTCTTTTTAGTGTGTTCTAAATTTGTGTTTCCCTGCTTAGTGGAATAGTGGGCGGAGCGGGGCGGGAGGACTTGTGCTAGGTAGCGTCAATCAAGTCCACAGCCCTAAAACTATAAAAATGGTACTTTAGTGCTTAGGCTCAGGGAACCATCCATGGTTTATGTAACGCCACACTTCAGGGTCTCACTGAAAACTGGCATAATCATTGCAGTGGTTTCAGCAGAAGGACTTAATTGATAAATAAAATGTAGCTTATCTAGGCCCACTTGATCCCTTTATCTGGAATATTCACTCTGCTTTTAGCCAAAAATAAGTGAGGAGGGGGTAACACCTTTGTTTCAGACCCTTTATAGTGTTACATCTCTCTTAAACATCTGTGAGATGCTGATAATAAAGCCCTTTGGCAACTTTGTAGATTTAAACAATGCCATTGTTGAATTCTTGGTATGATTTATCTGTCAGAACACCAATCCCAAACCAAATTTTAGCAGATCTTTTTGCTGTATTATGGTGCTACCCTTCCACCATCTCCAGTAGGCAGTGCTTATTCCAGGCCACTGGGAGACTCTTCCTGTCTACTCCTGACGGGAAATGTGATATTGGCATCACTGTGATCAACATAGGACATTAATCCTGTGATATTTGTTTGCTGTTTATATGCTAGCATTTCCAGGTGCAATGCTAGCATTCCCAATGGAACATTACCAGGAAGGTAGCTTTCCTGCATGAAAGATACATGATCTGGGACTAGACCGGTAGTACAGAAGATAGGGGCCTTGCCTTTCACATAGTTGATCTGGGTTCAATCCCCAGCCCTACAATGTGGTCCCCTGAGCCTGCCAGGAGTGATCACTGAGTGCAGAGCCGGGAGTAAGCCCTGAGCACCGCTCGGATGGCCGCTCCCCCCAAAAACAAAGATACTTGACTGATCATTCCCATAAACTCTTCAGATTAGTCCTGAAATTCAAATTTGAATGCCATAAGGATTGCCTTCATAACAAAGGGATTGCAATTTTGCCAAACTGGTTTGTTAAGATGTCAGGTAATTTGCTGTTCTTAGGCGTTAGCCTGTGAACCACAGGCCAAAAAAAAAGAAGTGGCGGAGGAGGAGAAGAAGACGACAGCAACAACTAGTAAGAAAAGATTTTAAATGAGAAGAATTGACCTTTTAAATGTACCTGCTCCGTGGAGATACTTTATCTTCTGTTCTTTTCCAAGGATGACAGATGTAGATGTGGTGTAAGAATCACCAAGGTATCTTCAAAGGGCTCCAAACATCAGTTCAAAATCCCAGTCCTTTGCCACCTGTCCACAGCTTACCTTGAGCTTGAAGTGCTCTTAATGAGCTCTGCACTGACCTGGAGCCAGTGATCTTGCGGAAATGAATGTCCTGACTTCCCGGTGCCTCGTGTGTTCTGGCGTGCCTCTCGCATTACTTCCCTGCTGGCGCACGCGTGCTATCCCTCCTGCTTGCGCACTGCTTTAACTGCCCCAAACGCTGGGTTTCCTTCACCTGGAACAGTTTTCATCACTTACTTCTTTTGAGCTCTTCAACAAAGAATTTATCTGAAGTTGAGATCAGGACCGAGAAGTTTGAACCAAGAGCAGATTATTTTCAAGTCTTAGGTAGCTTCTCAACATTTTGTTTGTTGTTCCAAGAAACAGTTTCTAATTTTAACTGGAAGAAACTTTAATTATATTTAGGTCTTAGAGTGAAAAAAAAAGAAAGAAAATGTTAGAGTAAACAAATACTAATGTGATAGTAATACATCTCCAGTTGGTGAGGAAGGCTAGTTGTGTTGTGTGGTTTCAGAAAAGTAATTGAAATAGGTCTCAGAGATGTGAGGTAACTTTTTACCTCACATCTCTGAGACCTATTTAAACTCACATTTAAGAGTTTAGTAATAATTAGAAAAATCTCCTTTGATTCTTTACGTAGGATGTGATTGTGTGTTTAATCTTTAAATTTTCCTTATTTTTTCTAGAACTTGGTAACAGGATATATAAATAAATTATATTCATATCATAAGCACAGGACAAAAATGTGTTTATACTCATTAAGATTCTTTTAATTGTAATAGCTGAAACCAACCTAGCAACTAAAAGGAGAGGTGAATTTAGAAAAGATTCTAGATTATTTCCCAGAAGTTAGATTAAAAACTTAACTATTATTGAAGTCAAACTCAACTCAAACTCAAGAGATTGTGGTAACTAAGCCTTTTCCAAGGCCCTGGATGAGATTCTGTGTCTTTTCTTTAAAATGCAATTATGACATGTCTTTCTGCTGATTTCTAGCCTGAATCCTATTTTTGAAAGTTCAGAAGGCAAGGCAGAGGACATAAATATCATTCTCATACTCTCCACACCAAGTTTTATTCCATGGTTCACCTCCCTTCTAAATCATGCCTGACTTTTTAGGTTCACCCTCCCCCATTTTGTTTATGCATGTCAGTTAAACCCATATTTTCTTTAGATTACCCATTTTGATTGGGTGGGAGAAAAACTTACATAGTGAAATGCAAATATGGAGCCCATCTAGATGTTTATATTTCAGGACTGGAAGACAGTACAGTGGGTCAGATGTTTGCCTTGCATGCAGCTGACCTGGGTTCAATACCAGCATCCCATACAGTCTCCCCACATACTTCTAGGAGTAACTCTTGAGTGCATGTGTGCAGAAACAGGGATAATCCCGGAGCACCACCAGGTGTGGCTCCCATCCCCAAAACAGATTTTCATGTTTGTTGTCTAGTCTCAAGTTTTCTGATTCTTAATTTGGCAGAAGCCTTTTTTTTTTTATTTGTTTGGTTTTGTTTTTTAGCAACATGCTTTTATGTCAAGTTCAACTAAATCTAGTTAATAGAAACATATCCCCTCCCCTGGTCTAATAATTAGTTTATTATATAATGCATAATCAGATTGCATAATTACTAACAGTAAAACTAGCATAAACAAGTTCTTTCCCAGTCTGAGCAGAAGCGTGTGGGAGTCCTAGAGAGTCACCTGCTGCCCACTGGTGTCTAGTGAGCTGTGGGCATCTGTCACAGTATTAGAGAGAGGGCGGCTAAGAGAGCCCTGGTGATTTGGAAGTGGGTTAAGTGGTGGTCATTTGAAAGTGCATCGAGCATATTAAAATGATTCATATGCCTATCATTCTACTGAACCAGCAGTTCCCAAAATGGGGTCTGAAACCACTGGATAGAAGCGTCGTCACGGCTTGATTTTTGTGATGATTTCTCAGCTTCCCTTTGCAGTGTGATAGGAAATAGCTAGAGCCATAAAAATGGAAGGTCCAAGGAAGGACGTCCTCAGCACCTGTAAGGACTGGGAGTTCGGAGACTAGATGGCTGTGCTCACTCCTGCTTATGTTTGGTTTTGGTGTGGGACCGCACCTGGCGGTGCTCAGGGCTTACTCCTGGCTGTGCAGTCAGATCACTCCTGACAGTGCTTAGGGGACCA
This sequence comes from Cryptotis parvus, assembly GCA_021461705.1. Lineage (NCBI taxonomy): Eukaryota > Metazoa > Chordata > Mammalia > Eulipotyphla > Soricidae > Cryptotis > Cryptotis parvus. The sequence continues at coordinate 28,947 of JAJIBD010005944.1, forward strand.
CATGGGATGCTGAGGATTGACCCTGGCCCACCACGCGCAAGACAAACACGCCAGCCCCTCACTCACTGCTTCTTGAGGATACAAGCGTGTTTCATTGATCTGTTACTCCCTGTTTGTTCTTTATTTTCTTTTACATAAGAACCCCCATAAATATTTGATAGGTGTGAACAAAAAATAATATGGTTACTTTTTTTTATTGAATCACTGCGGAATAGACCATCACAAAGCTGTTTATGTTTCAATCATACAGTGTCCCAACACATATGGGTTATTTTAAGTATTTATAATCTTCCAGGCTAGGCCAATAAAGTAATTTTAAATAAGAGTTCTTGTATTAATGAATATGATCTAGAATTAATAACAGTGGTGTGCAAATATGTGCTTCCAAATGCTTTGCAAATTAAATGTAATCTTTCATACCTTTCTCCTGAATTTTTGAAGAAGCACATGATTTAGTGGAAGGCTAGAAAGCATGTTCCTGTGAGCTCTTAAAATGTGTGTGAAGGTTTTAAATCTTGCTGAGAGCTATAACATACGTAAATTAGCTTTTTAGAATCCATTTAGGAGGAACAAGCAAACAGGGATGAGGGGTTATTTAAGAGCAGCTAATTGGTGGGAAAAGTCGTTGCTGATGATTGAGACTTTTCCTTTCACTTGAAAGGCATTCGAGGGCTATTTTAGGTTTGAAAAGAAGATGAGATGGGCAGAAAATCATGTTGGGGGAAGTGAATTTTGATGATTCGTGTGAGTGACCTTGATTGAGGAGCGTGATGGGGGTGCTGGGGGGGCCGGTGATGCGGCGGCTTCCCCCTTGCAGGTGTTGCATGAAATACATGTTGGCAGTAGAAACCTTTAACTAAAATTCATGTTCAGACCCACTCACCTGGAGTGGAAGCTGCCAAACAGAAGTGGGTTGTTTCCATGGGTGGAGCTCAAGGGTAGCTGTCTTGAAGCCAGATACAGGAGGTTGAGACACTGGCCTTGTGTGTGGCTGTGGCCGCTGCAGCCCTACTCCATCCCCACAACCACATTGGCTCCCCAAGCACTGCCAGGAATCTCTCCTGCGCACAGAGCTAACAATAGCTCCTGAGCAGTGCCGGCTATGTCCTTGACCCCCTCCCCACCTAGACCTCCCCCAGAGGGCAGCACTTTCAGGCCAGAGAGATAGTACCTGGTGGTTAAGTTTCCTGCTTTGTACTAGACTGGCCCCTGTTTGATTCCCTAACACTGCATATTGCCTCCCAAGCGCTGCCAGGAATGATCCTGAGCACAGAGCCAAAAGTAAGCCTTGAACACCACTGGCTACGGTCCAAAAAACCCATAAATAAATGAATAGAAATTCTTGGTACTGTCCCTGAAAATAAGTTAGCCAAGTGTTTATTGATGCTGAAAACAGAGTTAGCTTTGGGAGATGGAGGACAGGAGGGAAGGTTGGGCCATATCCGGTGGTCTCAGGGATCACTTCCTAGTAGGCTCGGACCATATGTGCTGCCAGGAATTTGAACTGGGGCATCCACACAAGAGAAGGCCCAGTGTTATCTCTCTGGCCCTCTAGATTATTTTTTTTCACAAATTTTTATTTCAGTGGTGAACTCTTCTCATGCATTTAAGGCATTTTGGATATAAAACTTTTCTAAATCATGCTATTATTATGACAACTGAATAATATATAGAATATTCAGTAGAGGCAAGTTTGAGCATAAGATTTGTTTTTACTTCAAAAATAAAATCAAATTTAATAAAAATAGTTATCGTCTTCTCATTTCCTTGCTGGCACATTTTGGCATAAGCAATGCTTCTAGTTGCTTTCTAATCATCCAAGTGTTTATACATGGGATTTTTTGCATATGTTATATTGAAGGACCCTAGAACTAGTTAATAATGTACATGGTGTGTTCATAATTAGTTCTTCAGCACTAACATAAGAAGTTGCCTCCATCTGGGAAACAATCAAGAATGATTTCTAAGAAAGAAATTATGAAAAGATTTCTCTGGAATGGGCAGTGTGTGCGTTCCTAGTGTCCTCTGCGACTGTCTCCCCCCGGGAGTTGTGTGCTTACAGATAGTCTTGTATCTTACTCACCACTGACGCTGCAGTGAAGGGCAGTATCCTTCACACAGTAGGCATTTAGTTAACAGTCATGGAACGTATGAAGTCACTTATCCCGAAGAGATGAATCACAAATGCAGTGCTGATGTGCCAAGAGATTTCCTGAGTCTCTTTTAAAAAATCTCAGTGAATTCTCACAGAAGTATGACTGACATCACTGTTCCTACTCTTAGGTATAGGCCGGGGTGTGACTCAGCAGTGGAGCACAGGCCACACATGTGTCAGGCCCTCAGCACTGCTATAGACCAGCGGAAACCCAAGTTGCCTAGTCAGAGCTGTGCCTTTCCAGACTGGACTCAAGCTGGTGCCACTGTGGGACATTTATTTATTTATATATATATATATATATATATATATATATATATATATATATATATATATATATATATATATATGTGTGTGTGTGTGTGTGTGTGTGTATGTATGTGTATATATATATATGTATGTATGTATGTATATATATATATATATATATAGTGTCAGTAAGGTGGGGTCTGTTAAGTGACCACAGCAATTGATGGCTGACAAGCATGTGGAAGGGCCTTTGCCTTCCTTTTTCTTTCTGTTTTTCTTGATTTTTTTTGAAGTGAAGGAATTGAGGAGAAACTGATAATTTTCAGTGTTTTTATTGAGTTCAAAGGACGTTTAAAATTTAAAAAAAAAAAAAAAAAGTCTTCTTGGAGCCGTAGAGGATGATGCTCAGCGAACAGCTGGCCCATGCTGGTGGTGCAGAGTCAAATTCAGAAATTTTCCCAGGCCAGCAGGTGCTCTTATTACTTGAACTATCTGTCAAGCCCTCTCTGGCGTTTTCTGTCTTAGTCGTTTTAAGAAATCTACATAATAGTAGAGAAAATTGCCCTTTTGTTTGAACAGTATTCATAGTTAAAACTGTGACCTAGAGGGGGCCAGAGCAATAGCCCAGCGGGTAGGGCATTTGCCTTGCAAGAGGCCAGTCCACGCTGGCCCGGCCTGGGTTCGATCCCGGCATCCCATATGGTCCCCTGTGCACCGCCAGGAGTAATTCCTGAGTGCAGAGCCAGGAGAAACCCCTGAGCATTGCCGGGTGTGACCCAAAAAGCAAAAAAGAAAAAAACTGTGACCTGGATATATATTTACATTCATAATTTTTCTAGCAAACAGAAGTTGGAGCAGCTGGCAGTAGAACTGCTGGTACACAGTGTATCCGATTCTAGACAATATGATTTGCCCAGTTTCACGGTGTTTTCCAGGCTGAGATCTCATCATGGGATGTTTAGACTCTTGTTTGCATGGAGGCTGGGGGTGGGGCAGTTGCACACAGACACGTCAGTATGCTTCTCTCTTGGATTTAGAAGTTTCGCTGTGTTTTCAGATTTATTCCTCTGCCAAAGATGATAAAGCCTCTGTTCTTCACATTTCTAAAATGTGACTTTATAACTTTCAACCACCTTCTTGAGGAAGAGCTAAGTGTATAAAAGCTGTTTCTGGCATGGGCTGTAACAGCCCATAAAAAGACCTGACTGGAACCCTACTCTTCACTACCACTAGTCTAGAAAGGACAGTAAACAGAAAGTATTCCTTTCATTTTCATTGATTTTATTATTGCGAATAATATTTGAATTTATTATTGTGAATTATTATTTGATTATAATTCGCTCCTATGTGCTGCAGTGCAGTCTTGAAAATGATCAATGCTATCTGTGAATTCATTTGTTTTTCTTCTTTTCCTTTCAAGATAAGCTTTCGTTGGAAGGAATAGTGGTACAGCGAGCTGAATGTCGGCCTGCTGCCAGTGAAAGCTACATGAGACTAAAGAGGTGTGTATGTTTCAATTTCACAGTGATGAAGTTGGGGCTGGAGTGATGGTGCGGTGGGGTGGGGGCATTTGCCCGGCTGACCCCGTCCGATCCCCAGCCAACCATTTGATCCCCAAGCACCTCCAGGAGTAATTCCTGGGTGCAGAGCCAGGAGTAACCCCTGAGTCCTCCCAGTGTGACCCCCAAAATAATACTGATTAAACAAATAATTGAGTAAATGAATAAAGAAGATGATGAAGTTAAAAATGCTGTTTTCTTGGGGGGGTTGCAGTACGTATATTAGGTTGCCTGTTGACTGCATGGAAATTTAGGTATTTGCTGGCAGTGTTTGCTTCAGAGGCTGTTTGGTTTCTAAAAACTATGATAAGGATTTCTTTAACAAAGGAACTTTCAGAACCTGGGGATTTCATCTTTTATATTTTTTTCTTATATATTTTTTTGGTTTGGGGGTCGATCCAGCTGTGCTTAGAGCTTACTCCTGGCTGTGTTCAGGGATAACCCCTCATTAGGGTACCTTTGGGAGTGCTGGAGAGCGAACCTGGGTTGATCCTAATCCTTTATAAATCTTAGTCTTTTAAAGGCATAAACAGTCTTTTTTACTGTTTTATTTTCAATGACTTACTAATGCCCCATAATGAATATATGTCTAAAACACTATGGCTGGCGCTGAAGCAAATACAGTTCAAGAATACCATGTTCAAGCCAGAGCGAGACGAGTATGCATAGCTTGCTTTGCGAGGGAGCCCGAGTTCAGTCCCCAGAAGCCCTGTCCCCAAGCATCACTGGATGTGGCCCCAGAACAAAACATAACAAGGAAAGAGTAGCATCCTTTTGTCTCTTCTCCAGAGGACGTTTCTTGGGGACAGGGCAGAGCCGTTTCTCTTCAGCAGTCCTCAGGAGCCCGTGGCTGCCCGTGGTGAGGTGGTGCGGGACTGGAACTCACCGTCTCTATGCAGGTGTCCTCTCCTGCTGCAGAGAGCTTTCGGACACTCAGGCACTTCAGAATTTGCTTTAGAGTCCCCTTTCCCCTACTTTCTGTGTGGTGGTGTTCGTTGTTGTTGTTGTTGTTGTTGTTGTTGTTGTTGTTTTTGCTTTTTTGGGGGGTCACAACCGGCAATGCTCAGGGATTACTCCTGGCTCTGAACTCAGGAATCACTCCTGGCAGTAGTGGGGGGACCATATGGGATGCCGAGGATCGAACCTGGGTCAGCCACATGCAAGGCAAACGCCCTACTCGCTGTGCTATCACTCCGGCCCCTGTAATAAATCTCTCTTTTTCTCTTTCTCTCTTTCTTTCTCTCTTTTCTCTTTCATTCTTTCTTTCTCTCTTTTTCCTTATTTTTTTGTTTCTTTCTCCCTCTCTCTACCCCCTCCCTCCTTCCCTTCCTTCTTTCCTTCCTTCCCTCTCTCTTTCTTTCTTTCTTTCTTTTCTCTCTTTCTTTCTTTCTTTCTTTCTTTCTCTCTCTCTCTTTCTTTTCTTTCTTTCTTTCTCTCTCTTTCTTTCTTTCTTTCTCTCTCTCTCTTTCTCTCTTTCTCTTTCTTTTCTTTCTCTCTCTCTTTCTTTCTTTCTCTCTCTCTTTCTCTTTCTCTTTCTTTTCTTTCTCTCTCTTTCTTTCTCTCTCTCTCTCTTTCTCTCTTCCTTCCTTCCTTCCTTCCTTCCTTCCTTCCTTCCTTCCTTCCTTCCTTTCTTTCTTTCTTTCTTTCTTTCTTTCTTTCTTTCTTTCTTTCTTTCTTTCTTTCTTTCTTTTCTTTCTTTCTTCTTTTGCCTTTTTTTTTCCTTTTTGGGTCACACCTGGCAACACTTAGGGGTTATTCCTGGCTCTGCACTCAGGAATTACTCCTGGCGGTACTCAGGGACCATATGGGATGCCGGGATCCAACTCTGGTTGGCCGCTTGCAAGGCAAATGCCCTACCCGCTGTGCTATCGCTCCGGCCCCCTGTAATAAACTTTTAAAGACAGTGGTTGCAAATTCCTTATGAAACAAATCAAAGAGAAAACAGTTTTCAAATGCTGGAGAAATGTATTATACCTGTTTGTAGTTTATACTGATTGTATTTCAGTCCCATACAGTTTATGATTATAAGGCTGTTCACTTAGTATGTGAAATAGAAGTAATACTTAACAAAACAGACGGCAGTCTCTGCCCTCATGGAGCGTATGTTTTAGCAAATTGTAGCTAACAGAAACTGAGAGTTGAGAACATGCTGTTCATGTGATAGTATCAGCTTCTCTGAATATCTGTGTTCCCGTCTGGAAAAGGCAGGTTGGGCTAGATCATCTCTAAATTTCACATCATTTAAAAATGTTCCCCTTTTCTCAATTCTTGATTCAAGTCTTTCTCTTGGGAGTGAAACAGACTGGTTTTCTTGTTCAATAACTCCTCATTTTAATGCCTCCCTAGGGCAAGTAAAATGATGGCAATCAAAATGAAAAATTTTTATAACAGAAAATAACTTTTGAAACACAGGCAAAAGATCGTCCTTTGTGCCTTTGTAGCCTATAGAGTTTATTACATAACACAAATCATTTTTGAAGATTTGCTTTCAAATAACTGCCGGAATTGGAAAGTGCAAAAATCTGGCCACTTGAGCGTCTGCCATGGCCTTTCCCTACGGTCTCAATTTTCTCCAAAGAATTCTAATGATTTATGTTGATGAGATCAGGTAAGTTACTTGCTATGTTTATGAAATGACTACTTTTCCCTACCAAAAAATAAACAAAATTATTTAACCTTTTCGCCTATGTGACCATGCAAATATGACCAACCACTTTGTATTTCAGTCATTTCAGTGACTTAGGGGACCAAGGTGGCTCGAGAGATGTTAGTCTATGAGTTTCACACATTGAGCTAAAATGACTAGTCTTGAAGACGAGAGTTGTTTCAAACCAAGTAGAAAGGGCAAAAGTGAAAACGCTTGGACCAAAAAAGTACAGGGGTTAAGGCACTAGCCTTAGAAACAGCTGACCCAGGTTCACTGAGCACTGTCAGGAGTGGCTCACAAGCAGAAGAAGAAGAAGAAAGGGGGCGGGGGCAGAGAGAGCACACTATGCAGAGAGATGCAGGTGCACAAATGGGGGAGCATCCAGAAGGACCTTCAGGTGTTTCTGCAAAACTGCCGGAGCAAGTGATGGAAACTGCAACCTGGAGCTCATTGAACTTGCAACTACGGATCTAAAATCCTGGTTCGGGGTCCATAGACATTTCATATATGTCAACCGCCAAACTTCTAATCTCTCCCCAAAGGTATGGCTCTCACTTGGATGAGTTAATGCCAATCTTGGACTCTGCTCTCCATCAGGAACTCTGCTGATGTTCTTGACTTTTCATACCCCACACCACTTTGTCAGAAAAATCTTACTCACCCTGCAGAATATTCACAGATATGCCCCCGCCGTTCCTTGCCACCTGCATGTGACATTGTTTCTCACCGGGTTCTGGCAGCAACCTGCTACCATAGTTCTTCTGCCCAACCCTCCATTGTCAACCCAGCAGCCAGAACAGTTTCTTTGAAGATTTGTCCTTCATTCTTTTGTGTGCTTCCTGTAGCAATCAGAATAAAATCAAGTTCTTAAAGTTGTCCGTAGACAGCAAACTGACAAGCCACCTACTGCCTGCCCATTCTTCCTTAGGCTCTTCTTTTCTCGTCTCACTCCCATCGTTACTTAGAACCTGTGTACTCAGAGTACCTTTCTGCCTGAAAGATGAATCTTGCAGGGCCAGAGAGATAGTCCAGCGAATAGGGTGTTTGCCTTGCATGCAGCCAACCTGGGTTTGATCCCCGGCATCCCATACGTCCCCTGAGTGCCACCAGGAGTAATTCCTGAGTGCAGCGCCGGAGTAACCCCCTGAGCATTGCCAGGTGTGACCCAAAAAAAAGAAAAAAAAAAAGATGAATCTTGCAGGTGTTAGAATCTCCACCTTTTTCTGACTGTAGACGCCTTCCTTCCTCCAGCCCCCTGTACTATTTGTTCACCACCTGGTGTTGTGCTGTGGCCCCTCCATTTACCCGAAGTTTTGTCTGTGGCCCTCAGAATTATTATTGAGAAATATTACTTCTCAAACCGTGCTTCCTTACGGCTCCGCACCGTTTCCTCCAGTGAGCTGTTTTCTTCATAGCACATGTCTCATCATAATATAGTATATAATCACTGTGTCTTCAACTTTCCCTAGTACAGGATCAAATCAAGAGTTGGTTCTTCAAAAGAATTTTTAAAAATGGGCAAAATCTTAGCTAGGCACATTAAGGAAGCAACAGTTATAACCCTTTATAGAGGTTTGGAAGTGAAAGGGGAGAAGTAACAATAGATATCACGGAACTCCTAACGGCTTACAATAGACCACTATGAACAGCTTATACCACTATGCTGACGAACCTAGAAGAAATGAGCAAATTCTTAGAATCAGTCTTACAATTTCCAAATACTGGATCGGGAGAAAATAAAATGTGAATGCCCTGTTACTTTTCAACACAGCCTTCTTGGAAATCCTAGTCAGAGTAGTTAGGCAAGAAAATTAAATAAATAAAAGGTATGAAAAAGAATCAGCACAATGGTTTTTTTTTTTTTTTAATTTGCAAATAATGTGCTATAAAGAGAAAATTCTGAAACATTTATCCTCCCCCCAAAATTCTAGAATTAATATATCGATATTGGGGTCCGAGGGGTTGGGAGGTACATACTTTGCATGTGGCCTACTCTGGTTCACGCCACAAAGAACCACCCAGAGTTTCATTAGGAGTGTTACTGTACTGGTCCTATCTGGCATCACATAGCCCAGTGACCATCTTGTAGGTGGGCAGCCATGTGATCTTTTCTTTTTAATTTTTTTTTTTTTTTGCTTTTTGGGTCACACCGGCGACGCTCAGGGGTTACTCCTGGCTCTGCACTCAGGAATCACTCCTGGCGGTGCTCAGGGGACCATATGGGATGCCGGGATTGAACCCAGGCCGACACAGGCCGGCCAGTGCAAGGCAAACGCCCTACCGGCTGGGCTATCGCTCCGCCCCTTAAATTTTTTTTTTACAACGTGATCTTTTGACATCCTGTGGGATCTAGTCGTTAACGGCTCTAGTCCAGCGGTCCTCTCCAAATTGTCTCCAAATCTTCCCAGTAAAGAAGAGAAATAGATCAATCACATCTTTAATATTACATTTCAAGAAATAAGCTTAACAAAGGAGATGAAAGACTTGTATTTTTGGAAGCTCTGTCACTTATTTTTCCTAGTTCCTTTAGGAGGGTAGTAAAGTTGCTTATTTGAGATATTTTTCTTGCTTATTTGAGATATTTTTGTTTCTTGATAGAAGCTTATTGCAATGAACTTCCCTCTTGGTTCTGCCTTTGCTATGTCCCATATGTATAGTAGTTTGTCTTCATTCTTATTTGAGTCCAGGAATTTACATTATCCTTTATGATTCCATCATTGACCCCATCATTATTTGGTAAAAAGTATCCATGGATTGATGACTTTATTCTTAATTTCTACTTTTAAGCTTGAAGAAGATAGAGGAAAAGATGCATTTTTTTCTTGAATCTGTTTACTTTTTGTATTATTGCAGCATGTCTGTCCTGTAGAATGTTCTGTGTGCACTTGAGCTCTATTCAGCTCTTGGTGTGCCCATTTGGGCCAGCGCCTCTCAGAAAGCTGTTTCCTTGTTAACTTCTGCTTTACTTACCTGTTCATTGGCAAGTGGGGTGTCGGAGTCCCTCAATCCTGTTATTGCTGACACTTCTTCAGGTCTATTAATTGCTTTTTATGTTTTGATACGCCCTTGTTTGTTGCATTTATCTTACTGGGTATTAGGTCTTTTTTGATAGATTGATTCCTTAACCATTATGTGACGTTACAGGCTCACGTAAATTTTATCTCATTTAATTAGGCTGTTCCTGTGTTTATTAAGAACATTTGCCTGTCTGATTGTTTTCCATCGTTTTACTGAAACCTATGTATTCTTTGGACTCAAGTATGTTTTCTGTAGACTGTTCTGATTCATCCCATCTCTTTGTACCTTTTGATTAATTGGCTAGTTCAAGACATTGACATTTAGTTTAATGATTGAATATGGAAGAATGTCTTGCTGTGTTTCTGTATGGATTCTGAGCATTACTACCATATGTCTCTTCTTTTATGCTTATTCTCGTCACTTATTTTTTCCTATTCATCTTTTATGTGGTGATCCTAGTTTCACTTCTTGTTCATTTATTTTGTTTTGTTTTGTTTTGTTTTTTTTTTGGGGCCACACTTGGCAGTTCTCAGGAGCTACTGTAGACTCTGCACTTGGAATTACTCTTGGCAGTGTTCAGGGGACCATGAGGGACCAGGCATCATACCCAGGATTCCTGCATGTAAAGACTGTGCGCTAGCCCCTGAGTTGTCTCTCTAACCGTGTCAGTATTTTAGATTTGAGGTTTAGATGCTGTTCTTGGGGCTGGAGAACCACTGAAGATAGAAGGTGCAGAGAAAATCTGGGCCTGGGCCCAGTAGGATTCCCAGCACCACGTGGTCCCCAAAGCACTGCTGGGAGTGCTTTTGACCTTTTCACAGAGCCCAGAGTAGCCTCTAAGCACTGTTGCATGAGGTCCTGTCCAAAAAGTATATAGTCTTTGAATGGGAGGAAACACACATGCATGATTATATAAAGAAGCAGAGCTGGAGAGATAGTACAGTGGGTAACATGCTTGCCTTGCATGTGGCCAAGCTGGGTTCTAGCCCCAGCATCCCATATAGTCCTGTTGTTCTCCCAAACACTACCAGAGTGATTTCTGAGTGCAGAGCAAGGAGTAACCCTTGAGCATCCCTGGGTGTGGCTCAAAACCTTCCTTCCCCCAAATAAAATATAGAATGTACTGATCAGATAGAATATTTGCTTGCGTTATTGATAGAAAATGGAAAGGCAGATTGCCAGGCATAGGTGACATCAAAATAAAGCAAAATTAGCAATTTGGCACTTGAGATATCCCATACCTAGATAGTTCACACATTGAGATATCCCATACCTAGGTAATTCACACATTTACTCTGGTTGTTCTTCATTTTCGAGAATGGCATTTACATAAACATTAGAAATTTACATTACACCCCAAGTTCTCATCCCCGATGAAATTATGCCTCTGTTATTTGCTTCATCCTCTACCCAGAACGTCTTACTGGCCTTGAGCAACGATCCTTTGTACCTTTAAGCCAACCTGCTTCTTTGGGAAACTTGCTCTTTGATGTTGCTCCCATCCTAGGTAGGATCTGCCATCGCCCTTTTCTACGATTTTCCCGTTATCTTCTTTAATGGTATCTCTAACTATTTAGGTTCTCTTCAACTTAGACTTTACATAAATGGGACTGGAGTGACGAGTACAGCAGGTAGGGCATTTGCCTTGCATGTGGCCAACCTGGGTTTGATCCCTGGCATCTCCTGTACCCCCATGAGCACCGCCAGGAGGAAGTCCTGAGTGCAGAGCCAGGAGTAACTCTGAGCATTGCTGTATATGACCCAAAAGGCCAAAAAGAAAAAAAACATAATTGTATCTTCTTCAGATTATGACTTCCTGGAAACAAGGGCTGTAAGTTGTAACTCTTTTCCTTCCCACTCTCTTCCTTCTCACTTTCTCTTTTTACTCTCAGTTCATAGTTTAGTCATTGCAAAGGTATTTGTTGTTTTGAAATGAATTAAAATAGAAAACTGGGAACAGAAATCATTAATGTTTCTTTATTTTTTCAGACCTGCACTTGATTTTTTGTAGTTCCTATACATACATGTATTTATATGAATGTACACATATATTTACCTATACATACTGCTTTGAAGAGAAAGTGATTGTAAAACTATCATTTCACTTGTATCACTTGTTTTCCCATTGTTCATCGATTTGCTCGGCGGGCGCCAGTAATATCTCCATTCTTTGGGAATGAGGTCCATTGTTATTATTGTTTTTGGCATATCGAATACACCACGGGTAGCTTGCCAGGCTTTACCGTGACTGTGGGTTCATCCCAGGGGTACTAAAAACATTTTATTATTAATGATTTCAAAATATAAATTGAGTAGCCTTTGACATACAAAAAAGAGTAAGCCTTTTTTAATCACAAAAAATTTTTAACTTGTCAATCAAATTTCATCTTTTTAATCAGATTTTACTGCATTACATTTTAGCTCACTGCAACTCACATATTTTGTAAAGTAATTGGATATATTGCAAAGTATACTTTATAAATAAATTTCTCTAAGAATGATCAGTGTTACTGGAAATTTAATTTTACTAATAACGTCTTACTATAACTCTGCTGTTAAGTTTTAGCTGATATATTAGTCAAATAATATGAGAACTGCAGTTCCATATTAATCAAATATAAGCTTCAGTTAGTAAGATTCTGTACACTTTGATTAAAGTAGAAGTTGTTATTACAATAAACCCAAGAAGAATTTAAGCCCTTTAATCGATGGAATTTAAGCCAAGAAAGAAATCAGTGCTATGATTTTCTTTCGTCAAATCCCATCTTGTTAAAACAAAATCCTGTAAAATTACATTTATCCATCAAGAAAACCTAAAAAGGTGGAAAGTGTCTATTGCTTCTAAAACTCTCTCTTTATCTGAAATTAATGAAATAGTATCTAAATCATAGTTATTTTTTATTGAGTGTCAAACTCTGGGCCTTAGGTGCAAGTCCTGAGAGCTTTATCACTGGGCTCAGTGCCCAACCCCTGAATGATATTTCATTAGGAGGAAATTTATTTTGCCTTTCAGATTTTTTTTTTTTTTTTTGCTGCTAAGGTTTTGAACCTTACCCCTCCTAGTTTGCATTTTGTTTGCTTCTTTCCATTCCAGACTTCCAACCTAGCACCTCACACATGCAAATTGTGCCCTCTACCGTTAGCTGCATCCTTAGCAAAGCTCAGGGATCGCTCCTGGTGGGGCTTGGAGAACCTTATATGGATCACCCAGTTGACCACATGCAAGGCAAGCACCCTCCCCACTATGCTATGTCTGCAGCCCTGATGCCTCATGTCAAGGTAAAGGCTCTTTTCAGCCTCAGTAGATCTTTACACGATGTGTGGGTGATGTGATACCTGTAGGTAAAGTAGATTTATGCCTGAAAAGTCTGTTTCTACAACAAAATTTTTGTGAAACATAGTAACAGTGAAGCATCATCTTTTCACCACAGTAAAAAAATGACATTGAATGTGTTTGGCACTTATAATTTTGGCTCTTCTCCATATATGAATTTAATTTACAAAATTATATTATTTTTATGAATTGGTATGATTATCTTATATCTGTGTTCCTTTATATTTGAAAAAGAAGCGAAAAAAAACCTAATGGGATAATCTTACAATTTGTTAGTCAGGGAGAGTTTTTTGCCATTATAAACAGGCTATATCCAGAGGATGCCAGACATCCACAGCAGTATAAACTGGCCCAGATAAACAGGGATGTAAGAGCTCCTTAACATGAATAGTCTGGATACACTAAAATGCGCATAAAATGAGAGCAGAAAGATGTGAGTCAGTTAATGAAATTACTAAGTAGCTAAGTGTGTGTTAGAAATTCCAGGCAAGGTGCTGGACTCAGAGCAAGGATTGGGGGCCTCCACCCATTCCCCAGCCTCGGGTCAGTGGGTGTGACCCTGAGCTCCAGCCACCACAGCCAACCGCCAGAAGATAGACACTCCAGATCCACGGCTGCGCTGTTAATCTTAGACTCAATGTATTTAAGCACCAGGTCCTTTCAGGATCTTTCTCATTTGTACACTTCAACGATCATTCCATTTACATCAAACTGGAGAGGTTATGGGGAATGAGGAATTAGGATGTCACACTAGAACTCGCTATTAAATAATCAGATAGAGACATCATACATTATTAGTATCCGTAAGACAAGCCACCAAGTGTAATAGAAGAGAGATTGGGAAATACAGGGACATAAAAAAGAGATAGAGAAGTAAAATGCTCCTGAAATAGGGGCAGGCAGGGTTTGGGTGGGCATGTTTGGGAACTGGGTGGTGGGAATTGGCACTGGTGGAGGGATGGGTTCTGGAACACTGTATTGTAGAGACCCAATTGTGAACATCCTTGTAATTCTATATCTCTCATGGTATAATAAAAATTAAAAAAATGAAAGAGAGACAGAGAGAGAAAGACAGAGAAAGGGAGGGAAAGAAAAAAATGCCTGCTATAGAGCTGGGAGAGAGGGAATTTGGGGACATTGGTGGTGGGAATGGGGCACTGATGAAGGGATGGGTGCTGGAACAATGTATGACTGAAGCCCAACTATGAACATCTTTGTAATTGTATATCTCACAGTGGTATAATAAAAAAATGTTTTTAAAAAAAAGAAATTCCAGGCAAGGGCTGGAATTTCCTAACACAGCAGGTAGCACAGCGGTAGGGCTTTTGCCTTGCATGTGGCCAAACCGGGTTCGATCCCCGGCATCCCATATGGTCCACCTAGCACCAGCAGGAGTAATTCCTGAGCGAGGAGCCAGGAGTAACCCCTGAGCATCGCCAGGTGTGACTCAAAAACAAAAACAAAAAAATTCCAGGCAAGAGCAGCAGTGTTCAACTTGTGTGCCTGCAGACAGCTGTTGTCTGGTTGAAAGCCTCTGGACTAGAGCAGAGTGCCATGACAGAGTAGAGACTATAGGTGCTTACAGGTAAAACTGAGAGTCTGCAAGTGTTGGGTTAATGTTTGTGTGTAAGCTTTTTGTAAAACTTATTAAAAAGAAAAATCAACAAGCTAAAAATAATGCTATAAATAAATAAATATAATGGTCTAGAAATACACCTTTCTATGAATTCTTCAATAAATTTGCATCATAGTCATTCAGAATTTTATAAAGATAATTGATTTCCAGGGAAATGTATTGGATCATAGTTTTCTGATTTCTTTTTCTATCTGAAAGCATTTTCATTGAATGGGGGGCTGGAGATATTAATTAAGGTTAAATACACTTCTCTTGGGATTCTTTCATGGGCAAGTGACAGGAAACTGTGCAAACTGGATTAAAAGAAGCACTGAATTGCTCACATAAACCTGAGCCGTATTTATCTGGAGGTTCTCATGTCGTCCATGTCCTAGCCTTCCTCATATTTCTGATCTCTCTCCAGCCTGTCCTCAGGCTGACTGGTCCCTAGCAACAGTGTGGCCACCTACGCCTTCCAACATGATCCGCCTGTGTTCTGACTTAGTCTTCATAGAGGAGACGAACACACAAGGTAGTTTTTATTATTTACCCTGTGGAAGACCAATTTGTTTAATTAAGTGCAAATTAAAAATACAGGAAGGGGGAATGAAGAAATGGGGCAGAAAAAGAACTGAGGTATGAGAAAGAATCCATCAGTTGTATACCAGAGACTGTGATAAGAATTGTTTGAAAACAAAACTCCTGAAGTGTTGTAGTACAGGGGATAAGACACTTGAGTGCAGCTGACCCTAGTTCAATCCCTGGCACCGCGTATACTCCTGAGCACCACCAGGTGTGGCCCAAAACTAAAAACCAACTACAACTTTTGAAAAATCATAAACTTGTTTATTTTTTCCCCAAAATTTTATTATACCATTTTAGACATACAATTGCAAGATGCTCATGTAGAGTTTTGGTTCTACAGTGTTCCAACACCCATCCCTCCACCCAAACCCATCTCCCATCACCAATGTCCCCACCTCCCCCCCCCTCCCACACCTCAACTACTTGGCGGGTTCTGTATGCCTTTCCTCTCTATCTCTCCCTCCCGCCAAACTTTCCTGCACATCGTAGAATGCAGTGCATTAAAGGACATTACTGTTTCCACTATTTTGATGGACCGCGCGCCGCGAACTGTTTTTTGCTCTGTTAATCTGGTCATGAGGTAGTATCCCAGTGTCGGACAGCAAAGGTGGTGGCTAGTGTGGTGGGCGAGTCTCATCCGGCTGCTTCCAGGACCCCCAGAGGTGATGGGCCCACTCCCAAAACCCATCTGTCCTAAACTTGTTTACAGCCACCTGGTATCATCCTGGGGAACTGTCTGTCCTTTCTTCTTCTTTTTTCTTTTTTGGTCCACCTGGCAATGTTCAGGGGTTACTGGTGGCTCTGCACTCAGGAATTACTCCTGGCGGTGCTCGAGGGGACCATATGGGATGTCAGGGATCGAACCGGCTTGCCAGCAAGGCAAACACCCTACCCGCTGTGCTGTCGCTCCAGCCTGCGTCTGTCCTTTCATGTCCATCCTGTGTTCAGAAGGACTCTTGAGAGTGGCACCCTCAGTTGTATGTAGACATCTAAACCCAAGGAGTTTTCACTTCTAAATCTTCTGCTGCATATTCACAATATTTTGGAAAGTATAAAGGGGCCAGAGCGATAGTCCAGCGGGTAGGGTGTTTGCCTTTCACGCCGCCGACCCAGGTTCAATCCCCTGGCATCCCACATGGTCCCCTGAGCACCACCAGGAGTGATTCCTGAGTACAGAGCCAGGAGTAACCTCTGAGCATTGCTGGGTGGGTGTGACCCAAAAAAAAAAAAAAGTGTAAAGGGTAATGCTGAAATTTTCCGAAGCTGTCTTTGAAAACAGTCAAAGATTATTTTTTAAGCCGGGAACAAGAAGCCCTGAAGAGCAGCTGGTCTTGGCCGCTGCGGTGTGTCCTTGATTTCACAGTGCTTCTCCTAGTGTGAACTGAACTCTCTGATCGTGTGAAAGGTGCTGACGTCTTCATTAAACTGCAGGTCCTTAAAAATGCATCCTTGTAAACAGGTCACTGCAGTGAAAATGCCAGAAAATACCAGTGGGGCCAAAACTGGGGGCGGAGCGATAGCACAGTGAGTAAGGTGTTTGCCTTGCATCAGCCTACCTGGGTTCGATCCCTGGCATTCCATATGGTCCCCTGAGCACCGCCAGGAATAATTCCTGAGCGAAAAGCCAGGAGCAATTCCTGAGCATCTCCGGGTGTGACCCAAAAAAGCAAATAACAGAACAAAACTACCAGAGAACACTAGAAGCAGAGCGTTCCTCCCAGGATCTTAAAAGAAGCTGAAAGGGGCGGTTGCAGCGAATGCCAGAATGCCACTGGGTGCGGTGCCTGCAGCCGTGAGCCTCTGCACCAAGGAACTGTGGGAGCTCCACTGAGCTGAACCCATCAGGATTTCTAAGGGATTATTAGAGTTGTTGGGGGCTGGAGTGATCGTCCAGTGGGTAGGGCGTTTGCCTTGCATGCGCCAAAGTGATTTTGATCCTCGGCATCACCTGTGGTCCCCTGAGCATCACCAGGAGTAATTCCTGAGCATTGCCGGGTATCACCCAAAAAATCAAAGAAAAAAAAAGTTATTGAGACGTGTGTGTAGTAAGGTAGGTTTTTTTTTTTTTAATTAAAACTTATTTGAAAGATTCGCAGGGAGAGAAAGAAAAATCAATGTCTAAGACAGAACACAGGCATCTCCAGCGTGGAAATAGGCAGCAAAAATTGGGGACCAGAGTGATAGCACAGGGGGGGAGGGCATTTGCCTTGTGCACTGTCGACCCGGTTTGATCCCCGCATCCCATATGGGCTCCTGAGCACCACCAGGAGTAATTTCTGAGTGCAGAGCTAGGAATAACCCCGAGCATTGCCAGGTGTGGTCCTAAAAGCAAAAAAGAAAATAAAAAAGAAAGAAACATAGAGACAAACAAGTGAGATACATGTTCAAGGGAGAACTGGGCTTGAAGAGCAAGCAGGAAACATTAATATTAATTTTTTAGCATTTTAATCTATGAAAATAGGTTTAATTTTCTATATCTATATGTAGAGAGTTAAAGCACTGGCTTAATGAAACCACAGGTTTTCTGTCATTTTCTTTTCCTTCCTTCCTTCCTCCCTCCCTCCCTTCTTCCTTCCCTCCTTCCTTCCTTCCTTCCCTCCTTCCTTCCTTCCTTCCTTCCTTCCGTCCTTCCTTCCTTCCTTCCATCCATCCTTCCTTCCGTCCTTCCATCCTTCCGTCCTTCCATCCTTCCGTCCTTCCGTCCTGTGTGTTTTTTTGGGCTATACCCAGCTGTACCCAGGGCTTACACCTGGCTCTCGGCACAAAGTAGAGTACCCTATTTTGGGCCGGAGTAATAGTCCAGCAGGTAGGTTTTTTTTTTTTTTTAATTTTTTTTTAATTTTTTTATTATACCACCGTGAAACATACAATTACAAAGGTGTTCATAATTGGTTCTTGGCAATACAGTATTCCAGCACCCATCCCTCCACCAGTGCCCCATTTCCACCACCAATGTACCCCTCCCCTCCGTCCCCCAGCCCGCCTTAATAGCAGGTACCCCAGTTTCCTCTCTTTCTCTCTCTCTCTCTCTCTGTCTCTGCATCTCTCTCCCTCTTATTTTACACATTGTGGCTAGCCCTGCAGATATTTAGAGTTTATCACTTAAGTCTCTTTGTGTATATTCAGTGGTGAGTTTTAATCTGCCATTACCATTTCCCATATTTATTAAAACACTGGTATCTATTTATATCCTATTAATGAATTCAGTCATTTTATATCTGTCCTTTTCCTTCTGACTAATTTCACTCAGCATGATAGACTCCATGTCCATCCATTTGCAGGTAAATTTCATAATTTCATCCTTTCTGACAGCCGCATAGTATTCCATAGTGTAGATGAACCACAGTTTCTTTAGCCAGTCCTCTGTTCTCGGGCATTTAGGTTGTTTCCAGATTCTAGCTATAGTGAATAGCGCAGAGATGAATAAAGAAGTACAGATAGTGTTTCTGCTATGTGTTTTTCGGTCTCTAGGGTATATTCCCAGGAGTGCTATTGCTGGATCAAATGGGAGCTCAATGTCTAGTTTTCGGAGGAACGCCCATATTGTTTAACAAAAGGGCTGGACCAGTCGGCACTCCCACCAACAGTGGATGAGAGTCCCTTTTCCCCACATCCACGCCAGCACCGGTTGTTCTTGCTGTTTTGGATGTGTGCCAGTCTCTGTGGGGTGAGATGGTACCTCATTGTTGTTTTGATTTGCATCTCCCTGATGATTAAAGATGAAGAGCGCTTTTTCATATGCCTTTTGGCCATTCAATTTCTTCTTTTTTGGAAGCTTCTGTTCATTTCTTCTCCCCATTTTTTGATGGGGTTGGCTGTTTTCTTCTTGTGGAGTGCTACCAGTGCCTGATATATCCTGGATATTAACCCCTTGTCAGATGGGTATTGGGTGAATATCCTTTCCCACTCTGTGGATTGTCTTTGTATCTTGGTCACCGTTTCTTTTGAGGTGCAGAAGCTTTTCAATTTTATATAATCCCATTTGTTTATCATTGCTTCCATTTGCTTGGTCAGTGGTGTGTCGTCTTTAAAGATACTTTTAGTTTCGATGTCGTAGAGCGTTTCTCCTATGTTTTCTTCGATGTACCTTATAGATTCATGTCTGATATCGAGATCTAGAATCCATTTTGATCTGACTTTTGTGCATGGCGTTAGAAGGAGGTCTAAGTTCATTTTTCGTAGCTGCCCAGTTTTCCCAGCACCATTTGTTGAAGAGGCTTTCTTTGCTCCACTTAATATTTTTTTGCTCCTTTATCGAAGATTAAGTGGTTGTATATTTGTGAGTGCGTTTCAGGATACTCAGTTCTATTCCATAGGTCTACGGGTCTGTCTCTATACCAATACCACACTGTCTTAATTACAACTGCTCTGTAGTAGAGCTTGAGGTTGGGGAAAGTGATACCTCCCATCTTCTTTTTCCCAAGGATTGCTTTAGCTATTCGTGGGGTTTTACAAGATCAAAGAAGGAAATTGTATACAAAGGAGCATCCATTCGACTTTCAGCAGACTTCTCAGAAGACACCCTCCAAGCCCGAAGGCAGTGGTGGGATATAGGTAGGGCGTTTACCTTGCACGCAGCCGGCCCGTGCTGGCCCGGGTTCGATCCCCGGCATTCCGTATGGTCCCCTGAGCACTGCCAGGAGTAATTCCTGAGTGCAAAGCCAGGAGAAACCCCTGAGCATTGCCGGGTGTGACCCAAAAGAGAAAAAAAAAAAAGGTACCTATTTTGTGCCAGGGTGCCAGGGATCGAAGACAGGTCAGCACATGCTAGGCAAGCGCCACCCACGTTTCTCTCTCAGCCCTTGTTTTCTTTCAAGTACTCTGATACTTTCACTTTAAGATTGATTGAGAAGAGGAACTTTATCAGTATCTGGGTCCTGTCTCACCCTAAGCGTCTCTTAGCTGGAGAATTCCCATCTCTTGTACTGTTGATGTTCTTGGTGGTTTGGACCCTTATTCTGCTGCCCTGTCAATCCAGGTGTTCCCTGCACTCACACCAGACACCTGCACCCTCTGTCCAACGTGCCCGTGCGTCCACGCCCAGGGGCACTGGCCTGCCTTTGCCGCCGCCACAGACCTCTCGTGTTTCGCAGTCAGCTCACATGTGGAGGCTCGCCAGCATTTATCTCTCTACAGGCTCATCACCCAATCCTCCGAGCTCCCGGCACGTTTTTCTAAGAGACTACTCATCTGCTTTTGCTTTTTATTGTACTTTTTATGACTTTACGTCTCTTCTAGTGTGAGCTCCTTGAGGTCAGGGGCTGCAGGTATGTGGGTGGAGTGAACTGAGTCGAGATCAACATTTCAGCTTTAAGGATTTAGAAGTTACACCTTGATTAATGAATCTCTCCCAGATGAACCTTCCTTTTAAAAATGCATTTAACTGTGTTTAAGCTTCAAATTATAACCCAGGAAAAGCAGTATTAGCATGTGGTGGTGTTTCCACAAAGCCTCACAGTTTTGCAGGATAAAAATACCTCAGTACACAATTTTTCTTTGTTCATTCACAGTTGAAAATCAACAGGGCTAACCTTAGGGAAAGCTGTGGAGTATGAAAAGTTTGCCTTTATTATCCAGGCATCTCTTATTTTCACTCTTTAACCCCTTCGTAGTGTCAGGATTTTGTGTCTGCTTTATGTGGGGGTTTTGAGGGTTCCCAAGCAGTGTTTAGGGGACGCGGGGCTCCCTGTGACGTGACCACAGAGCCAGGCCAGCCAGTGCTGGGACACAGAGCCAGGGCTGCTCGGAGGGCTAAGCTCATTCAAGGGGTCTAATTTAGGTCCTGTGCACATATCCCTGCCCCCAAATTATCGTCCTGAAGTATCAGCTTTGTATCTTGTTCTGTTTCTGTCAATTCTGGGAAAATAGTTTGTTGTTGTTGCTGCTGGTGGTGAGTAAACCTTTAGTGGAGTCCTAGAGCTTTGTAAATATACACCATGCATTTCTATGCTTTAGTGTTTTTTTTTATGAAGACACGTGATTTACAAAGCTGTTCACAATAGAGTTGTTAAAGACACACATATTCCAGTACAGATCTCACCAGTGTCCCTTTCCTCCACCGGAGTTCCTAGGTTCCCTGCCAGCTCCAGCCTGCCTCCTTCGTATTTCGTATTTCCTGCTCCAACAAAACTTAAAGAAATGGCAGATGGGATTATCAGAAAATAAATCGAAAGTCAATTTGTAGTGACTGGTTACTGTATGAGTTTAACCTGTGTAAATGAAGAAACTCAATTCATTTAATACAAAATAATATACTGCCTGTTCTCATTTACAGCATTTTCAACTCTGGCATCTAAAATACATTGCATGAGCTTTAATTTCTATATGAATCTTATTGCGGTAATCACTTTTTGTATCGTAAATGAAGGATTGGGGTTAGGGTTTTTTCCCTTCTGAAGGCATAAAACAAATTTATTTCATATTACTTGCGCCAATAAAATGTAATAGAATTATCAGAAAACTAATTCAAGAAAAGTTAATTTGTGATAAATGTGATGTTTTTTAGCTTTTCTTGATCTAGAGAGGACAACCGTATACACCTCAGTGAGTGCCCTACTCACTGCCACATGATGGAAAGCTTCTTTCCTTTAAAGGAGGTCCTTTTTTTTAATTGCTAAAGCTATGACCTTTTACTGGGTTGTTAGATGAGAATTGGACCATCTGTGTTATTGCTTTCACATATAAACTTATTAAACGGAGTGGACTTCTACTCAATTTTTTAACAAAGATGTTCATATTAATCTCTTATAAACATTCAATATTCAATCCCAAACCCACCACAATCGCCACTACAGATAATTATTTCAAGTTTTCGCTACTTCTGCTTTGAGCCTGTTCTAAGCAGATGCTTAGTAATTAATTTTGTATTGTTTGTTATACCTAGTTTGCTGATATATGGTCGAGAAATACTTTCTTAGAAGACAGTTAATGAGAATTGTTTGATCTCCTGATGGAAAAATCGGGACATTGAGCCCTTTGTGTAAGAAATTACTGATGTTGGGCCGGAGGCGATAGCCCAGCGGGTAGGGCGTTTGCCTTGCACGCGGCCAGCCTGTGCCGGCCTGGGTTCGATCCCCGGCATCCCATATGGTCCCCCGAGCACCGCCAGGAGTAATTCCTGAGTGCAGAGCCAGGAGTAACCCCTGAGCATTGCTGGGTGTGACCCAAAAAAGCAAAAAAAAAAAAAAAAAAAGAAGAAATTACTGATGTATTGTGACAGAGTAGCCATTTGTGAATACACATTTTGTTATTGGGCACCTTACACTTACATCTATGCAATGCAGCGTGATAATGGTTTAACAGTATTCTAATGCTAGAGTTGTTGCCCTAGAGATGCCGCGACCGTGGTCACATGCACCAGGAATTCCAGAGATTGTAACTGGCTATTCAAACATGGCCAGTGATGAGAATATTTTGGCACCTAAGGCAGTTCATGGGCATGACCACCCAGCCTTCTGAGTACAAAGCGATGGGGGGAACGGTCCCCATCCCTGGCTCTAAAGGAGCTCTTTTAACATTTCTTTTTTTTTTTTTTGGGGGTCACACCTGACGATGCTCAGGGGTTTCTCCTGGCTCTGCACTCAGGAATTACTCCTGGCGGTGCTCGGTGGACCATATGGGATGCTGGGGATCGAACCCAGGCCGACATGGGCCTGCTGCATGCAAGGCAAATGCCCTATCCGGCTGGGCTATCGTTTCGGCCCTCTTTCAACATTTCTTACAAAACTTGTTTCAAAGCTATGAAGCTCTGTATAGTTCCTTCAAATCTGAACGAGAATTCAGCTAGATAGCATATTCTTGGTGAAGTCTTTATTTCGTTGAGTTTTTGTACTATATCCTTCCATACTCTTGTGTCTCATAGAGTCTCATTTGATAGATCTGCTGTACATCTTACATATGGGATTTCCTTTGTAAGTTCCTTTTTTTTAACTTTGCTGCTTTCATTATATCTTTGAGTTTTGTCATTTGGAGTATACTGTATCTTGGAGTTTTTATAATTGGGCCTGTTGCACTGGGACCCTTTGGGCCTCTTGGTCTTGGTGCCTGTAATCCCTAAACTCTGGGAAGTTTTTATGATTGATTTCTTTAACTTCTGTTTCTTCATCACATTTGCCTTCCTGATTTTCAGGGATTCCAATGATTATGTTTTTCCTGAACTTATTCCATAGTTTTCTGGTATACTGTTCATTTCTTTTCATACTTTGTTTTCCACCTTTAGCTGTTTCCTAGCTGTTTCCTTCTTTTCACCTTGGAGTTACTCAGTCTTTTGCTCAACTTCTGTTATTCTGCTATTCAGAGTTTCTATTGTTTTTTCTCCTTTTTTGGGGTCACACCTACCAATGCTCAGGGGTTACTCCTGGCTCTGCACTCAGGAATTACTCCTGGCAGTGCTCGGGAGACCATAGGTTGGGACTTGAACCCGGCTTTGCTGCATATAAGGCAAATGCCCTCCCCATTGGACTACCGCTCTGGCCCCTCTGTTGAGATTTTTAGTATCACCAACCTTGTTCTTCATTTCTGACTGAGTAGGCTTTGTTTTTCATTTTGACTCTCAGGCTTGCTTGTGCTTTGCTGACTACCTGTGCTATTGTTTCTTTGAACTTATTGAACATCCGTCTCATAGTATAACTAAAGACACTGAGGAATTACTGATGTTGTTTGTGTCTTCGGTGTTTTCACTCATTGAGCTTGGTGGGCTTCTGTGTGTTTTCCTCATTGTTTTTACAGTGTTTCTTGGTGTGCTGGGGTTGACTCTTTGTAGGTACCCCCTGAAATACACAGAGAGCTAGAGGTAGCTGTCTTCTCCCCGATCTCACAGAATGACAGGAAGAATAACTGAGCAGCATGTACTCTGTTGTGTAGATCCGTTGCTTCAGGAGCTGTGGTGTGGGCCCTTAGTAAGGTGCAGGTCAGATGTGGAGGCTGCTGGTACCCACCTGGGAGGGAGGGGCTCTGCCTCCTCTTTCGAATAGGCCCAGTGATGTCAGCGGAGGCAAGCCTTACCTGGGGCGGTAGAGCTGCAAGCAGGTCAGGTCAGTGCTGCGAGTATTTTAAGGATAGTTGGCGTAAATGAAGCTGGGCTTTTGGTTTTAATCATTTGCCTCTGAATTCTAATTCATAGCTGTTAGGTTAGATTATTTACCGTTCAAGGCATGGAATAGGCAGGTTTTCCGCGTGAGAAAGGAAGAGCCGTCATTGACGTTTTACCACTTACAGGCTCCCACTGCCCCTTTTCGTCTTTAGTTTGTCTGGGGAGCTTGTCACCAGGACAGTGATGATCTCTGTATCCCGGCCCAGTCGGCACATCTGAGAGTTATTGTAAGAACGTATATTTGGCTGCTGAATGGGACCCTCAGACATGTGCTTGGGGGACCATATGGGATGCTGGGGACAAAACCCAGGCCTGCCGCGTGTAAGGCAAATGCCCAAACGTGGGCAAAATTCCCATAGTGAGAATCAGTACCATCACTAAGTCCCATAGTTCTTTTGTCCAAAGAAAATTATTTTTCCTGATACCCGCTCAGTAAAACTGTGATGTGAGGGGGCTGGGGGAGGAGGGCATCTTGGGATAAAAGCGGAGAGGAGTCCCACACTGTGGTAGTGGACGGGGGTGGTAGCACTGCAGGTATAAAGCCGTGATATTGTACTATTGTAAAAAACATATAAGAAGATAATTTTTTTACTTTATTATATCACCATGAGATATACAGTTTCAAAGATGTTCATAAGATGTTCATATTTGTATTTCGGGCACACATTGTTCCAGCACCCATCCCTCCACCAGTCCCCATTTCCCACCACCAATGTCCCCGATTCCCTCCCTCCTCCTAGCCTGCCTCTGTGGCAGGTTTAAATTTTTAAAACAAAAACGTTGTTTATGATGGTTGTGTTTAAGGCAACTTATTTTTGGTCTTGATGTAGTTAACACCAGAGAGCCAAATACACTCCCACCTACGTCCACCACTGTCCTTACGTCACTTCCAGTCTGTCTTTTCATTCTCTTCTCCATCCCCAAGTCTCTGCTGCTTGGTATTAAAACAAAAATTGTCAAAGCCCATCCTTTTTAAAGCCTATTTTGTGTTTTATCTGTCAGATATTAGTGGTAATTTACAGGCTTTTTCACACAAGGCATTGCTGCCATCTGCCAGAACTTTATTGTGATAATTTCATACATCCTTGCTGGTAATTGCACAGATACAGCCCTGTTGGACTAAATGGATAGTCTAATGAACTGAAATGAGCATTTTTCATTTTGAGGAAGGTTCTCAGATCTTTTTACAGGGGTCTGCATCGGGACAGACTCACGCATACACATGTTCACAGACATATTACTTGGTACTTCATTTACCTGAGGTTGTTGGTCATTCTTTTAACTCCAATATTCTCCCCAAGTTTTTATCATTTACACTCAGTTACTTGAGTCTCAATAAAAGTAAACCAGGGGCCAGAGAGATAGTACAGTGGGCAGGCCACTTGCCTCGCACCTGTCAACCAGACATCTCATATGGTCCTCTGAGCACTGCCAGGAGTGATCTCTGAGCATAGCCAGGTGTGACCCAAAAAATAGGAAAGCAAACCAAATACACATCAGTGATTCTTCTTGACAAGATAAATCCAGCCTGTTGAAGCTCTCTGAGCAGACTGAACTGTATACCTTGGCCCACTTCGTGTCATCCCTGTGGCTGTGTGTCTCAGTTGCCATTACTCACCTACTGTATTTGGTCCCTACTATGTAGTGCGTGAGGCCTGTTCCACAATGAAAATATAGTGACCTGGCTCATAATTACCAAGAATGTCAGAATGGTCACTGCGCAGGGCAGCAGCCCAAGACTGCCCCTTGCTCCTCCTGCTGCAGTGGCCTTCAGAGTCAGGACTTCCTGCTTTGCCACAGCCTGCTCTTCACACAAGCAGTCAGAGCAGGCGCAGACGACAGATTAGACACTCCCCTCCGTAGATCCTGCATGATATGTCCTTCCGAATTCCGTGTGATCATCCGGAGTGTTTGATCACACTCCCTTCCCTCCACCCTCCTCTGTCATTCACTAGGTGGCAGCTACTTGTTTGCCCCACAGCCCAAAGGTTCCCACCTCCTGACCTTCTTTCAGCCCAAGCATAAGACTGCGACCAATCTTACAGTGGAAGTCTCCTTTCCTGACCATTCCTAGGTCAGATAGTACAGCTCCCTCCCCTCTCTGTCTGCTAACCTACTTGGTGCCATCATTAAGCAGTTGCTACATATTCATAGTACTCACAAGCGTAGCACAATTTTAATGAACAAGAGTCATTGGCTCATTGATGATACCCACATACCTAGCATAATGCTAGCCACAGGGTGGATTCTTGTAAATATTTCTTGCGTAGATGAATGTTTTTCATATTCTCTTGGATTTTGGAGATTTAGCTGAAGGTGGACAGGTTTGTTGTTGTTAAGGTCTAATAATTTTCTGTTTGTTAGGTTTTCAGAAAAGTGAATTAACTTGTGTTCTTTCAATTTATGTGTATTTTTAAAGTAGTTTATTAAAATGTTTTGCATTATTTGACATAATCAACACCTCTATATACTGACAAAGAAGAGTAAGT
Source organism: Cryptotis parvus (assembly GCA_021461705.1). Lineage (NCBI taxonomy): Eukaryota > Metazoa > Chordata > Mammalia > Eulipotyphla > Soricidae > Cryptotis > Cryptotis parvus. The sequence goes on from JAJIBD010005944.1 coordinate 55,689, forward strand.
ACTTTTTTTTTGTTTCAGAGTACAAATTTTAGCAGTTGAAATCTTCCCCCCCCCCTTTTTTTTCTTTTTTTTTTTTTTTTTTTTTTTTTGGGTCACACCCGGCAATCTCAGTTTCTCATGGCTGCAGGGGGAGAACCCCTCACTCAGGAATCACTCCTGGCAGTGCTCAGGTGACCATATGGGATGCTGAGGATCGAACCCAGGCTGGCACAGGCCAGCCGTGTGCAAGGCAAACGCCCTACCCGCTGGGCCATCGCTCCGCCCTCCCTTTATTTTTTACTGGACCAACATGGTTTAAAACAGTTTCTGTATTAGTGGAAACTATATTTGCAGTTTCACTCACCACCACCAGAGTCAGTAATTGTCCACTCCTCGGTTAACTTGTTTTATTCACAAGTATTCCAAAGTTAATTTAAAAATCTCTAAGAATTCATCTTCTATTAAAAATAACATCTTTGTCAAGAAACATACTGCATATAATTTAACTTTAAACAATGAAGTAAAGATTCCATTAAAATGAAATATTACAGTGAGCAGAGTTTTTTCCCTCAGATTAATATTTTTTTTGCCATAATACTGAAGATTTTGCAACTCCAGCGTCATGAGTTTACATATAAGCCCATCCATTCAGGAAACACTGAGCACCTCCATGCATACCACACCCTGACAGATGGAGAGGCGAGGAATTTTTCCTGCCCCTGAAACATTTGTGTAGACAATTTGTTCTTTGATATACAAGATTCTCTGTAGTTTCATAAAGAAAAATATCAAATCTATCATGGGGGCAGAGCTGCTACCAGCTCTCCCTGTGCCCAGCCACTCACAAGGCACCCGGGAGGGATGGTGGGTTCTAGCCCTGACCCGCCACCCCAGCAGAGCCTCGCAACAAGGCAGATGACCCCCCCACTCCATGAGGGCCACCATTTTCCACATCCAGACCTTCCCTCTTGTCAGAACTCCACCCAGCAGAAGAGTCTATTACAGCCCGGCTCATTGGACCCACCCTGCAGCAGTCTTTTTCAAGTCTGGCCCAGTTATGCTGATCCAGAGACTCACAGATATGGGGGCAGAGCTGCTACCGGCTCTCCCTGTGCCCAGCTGCTCACGAGGCACCCGGGAGGGATGGCGGGTTCTAGCCCTGGCCCACCACCCCAGCAGAGCCTCGAAACAAGCCAGACTACCCCCCCACTCCATGAGGGCCTCCATTTTCCACATCCAGACTTCCCTCTCGTCAGAACTCCACCCAGCATAAGAGCTTATTACAGCCCAGCTCGGCCGCGTGGTTCATCAATAAATGCTGGATTTAGAGGTGACTACAAGAGTACGCCACCCGCACGGCAGAGCCTAGCAAGCTACCCGTGTCATATTTGATATGCCAAAAACCAGTAACAATTATAGACCTCATTCCCATGACCTCATGGAATGGTTTGAGGCTCTTTATGTTCCTGGAGCAAGCAGATGCCCTTGGGCTCTACTAGCATGAGACAGGACATATGGAGATGTTACTGGTGCCCGCTCGAGCAAATCGATGATGAACGGGAAGACAGTGATACAGTGATATGAACTATACCTGAAGTTATTTTAAATTTTTACCCTAGTACAGAATAATGTCATTGTGAGGAGGAGCATTCACACGGCACATACTCACAAATGCCTTATGATGAGTACATGAATATAAACTATTTAAGATTTATTTTCTTTTTTTTTTTGGGTTATACCAGGCAATGCTGGGAGATTACTCCTGGTTCTGCACTCAAGGGGTTACTCCTGGCTCTGTACTCAGGAACTACTTCATTTTTTTTTAATTTTTTTTAAATTTTATTATACCACTTTTAGACAGACAATTGCAAGATGCTCATGCTCGAGTTTTGATTCTACAGTGTTCCAACACCCATCCCTCCACCGAACCCATCTTCCATCACCAATGGCCCCACCTCTCTCCCCCCTCCTCCACCCCAACTACTTGGCAGTCAGGAGCTACTTCTGAGGTGCTCAGGGGACCATATGGGATGCAGGGGATAGAACCCAGGTCGGCCGCGAGCAAGGCAAACACCCTACCCACTGTAGAATCGCTCCAGCCCTTAAGATTAATTTTCAAGTCTTCCGTTTGCTGATACTGTCTAGTCCACACACCAGTTTTGGAGGGGGAGGGCGTGATGACAGCCAAATTCTGTTGTTCAGATTTTTCGGTCCTTATTGCATAATTACATTGAGTGCCATATGGCACTTTATTGCAGCCACTTATATTACTATTTCATAATAATTTTCTTTGTTGTCTTTAGTGCTGCTCACTAGCACCATTTCTCATGATATAAACTTTACATATTCCTTTTTTTAAATAAGTGTTTAACTTTTGAGATGAAATATCTCCATGAAGATTCCAAATGGCACCTAAGCATGATATTCCTTCAGATATACAAGAATAACTTTTTGCTGAGCAGGTCAACAAAGAGATAAGTAGAATTATTTATTTTTCAAGGCTGTTCTGTGGATTTGGTACATTAGTGTCTTTTTCCTTCCTGGAACTCAGAGGAATGAGTCATTTTTGTTACTGCTTTCCTTTTTAAAATTTGTCCCTTAAAAATTTTAAAGCTGCTCATGTGGTAGATGCCTGCAGATAACTGTGGCCACAGGCACTGCTGGTGAGTTCTCATCACTGTTTTATGCACTCCTCTGTTCTGCTAGCAGCTACCATTTTGTCATGCTGCCTGTATTATTATCTGTTACAACCCTGTGCTTTCTTCTGATGTAGTGTATTTTCTTTCTGGTGAGTTAGTAAAACCCAGTTTTAAAATCCTTCACTGTGACTGAAGACCTATCGAGCTTTCCTTTTCGTTAAGTACCTAGAGTCTGTCATATGAGGCCTTATGACATCTGTTTGGTGGCTGAGATACTGGTATTTTTTTTGCTTATTTCTGATTTTGATTAGGGCAGATGTCACTGTATTTAATCCCCAAAATAGAATTTAGTAGTTCCTCATCTGCAAAACCTTAATCCTTGTACCATCTATCTGAGACTCTGATATATAATAAAACATTACTAACTAAATTCACTGGCGCTTTGCTATGAAACTGATTCATACAGACAAATGGATTCTGTTACGCTGTTGATTGCCAAAGCTTGTCTCTGTGCTCCTTATTCAAGTTTCTGTTGTGGAAGAAGCATGCGGTTGAAAAATCAGTCTGTTACTAGCATCGCCAGGTATCCTACCACTGCTCCCATTCATTAATGTTGCTGTATTTTAGAGGCACCGGCGTTGTCAGGGCACTATACGATAGTGACTAAGACACTTTTTATATTTATGGATCTGAGGTGGCCAGACCTCAAGCCATTATGTGTGTATACAGATCATCTAAAAACATTAACTCCAGGGTCTTATGCAACCTTTGTAATTCAGAAGGTCTTGGATTGAGACTAGAGATAACGTGGTGCACATGGCAGAGCCGGAGTCGGTCCCTTCTCAGGAATACATCACTAGGGCCTAAGGAATCCCTAATAAGGGGATGGAGATTCCAGTGTATACAGCCAGGAGCAGTGCACCGCTGTCTTTTCCCTCCTTGTTGCAGGGTCTTGATCTAAGCTATCTCAGAAGTCTTTCGTTAGCCCTGGTCCAAAGTAAAGGTTTCAGGTGTTTGGTCCTATACTCACACAGGTAAAGGCCTGGATCCAGCACCACCAATTTTTTTTTCACCTTAACTTTATTTAAACACTGTAATTTACAAAGTACAAAGTTCTGCACAGTATGGTTGTCACAAGATTCATCATTCAACACCAACACCACCAATTTTTATGGAAAATGTGTATTTTTTTAAAACAAAGATAAAAATGTTATTCTAAGATGTTTACTTATGTTTTATTTAGAAATAAAATTGTATTCATAAAAATGTTAATATTTGTATAGAAAAAAAGTCTATGCCTTAAATCATGGAATTGGGTTTCTACTTAATGTCTATCTGATGGGATAAAATTAGAGCCATTACTGACAGGATCCCACGGGATGTCAAAAGATCACGTGGCTGCCTACCTACAAGATGGTCAGACTTCTTCGTCAAGACCCTGAGCGAACGGTTTGAGGCTCTTCATATTCCTGAAGCAGCCAGATGCCATTGGGCTACCCTGGCACGTGATAGGGTCAAATGGAAATGTTACTGGTGCCTGCTCGAGCAAATCAATGAACAATGGGATGTCAAGTGATCAAGTGATTAAATCTTAATATGGTAAATAATTTCTTAATAGTTATGTACCCCAGTACCCCAACAGTTCATCTTTTCCATGAGAATAACATTGACAAGTGATAAACTGTCTCCCAGAGCTGTTTATATTAGCATTGAACATTAAAGGCAAATGCATTTTCACTCAATGACGCTCTTAAAAAAAAATGAAGCATCCTTGAGTGTATCTTGAGGTATCGTTGCCTCCTGGGATTAGATATTATATGTGAGACTTTTCCAAAAAGTGTTAAATCCTGTACCTTACAATTTTATACCAACCAATTATAAATCACTGCCTTCCCATTGTTCATCGATTTGCTCGAGTGGGCACTAGCAACATCTCCATGAGTCCTGTCACAAGCAAGAGCAACCCAAGGGCATCTACTTGCTACAGGGACAGAAGGAGCCCAAAACCATTCTTCAGGTTATGGAACTGAGGTCCATAATAGTTACTAGTCTTTGGCATAAAAAGTAAATAAAACACGGTAGCTTGCCAGGCTTTACCTGTAGGTGGTATAGTCTCAGTAGAAGGCTCTCAACCCGAGCATTTACTGATGAAACTTAAAGGGGGAAGATCAGGTTTTCTCTTGGGTGGAGCTCTGAGGAACTATGGAGTCTGGATGTTGAGAATGACTGACTGCATGATGTGTGGTTTGTTCTGGCTTCTTGCTAGGCTTACTGGTATCAGTTAAAACATGTCTATAACTGTTTACTATGTATAAATGTGAAAGAAATTGGGAAGAACCTTTTGCAAAATTCAGTATCCTATAAAAATATAGGATATTTGCAGCGGCGCACCAAGGGACATGTGGGTCTGGCGTGGGTGGGTCTCTCTCTTCCAGGGCAACATGGCATGGAGGCAGGGCCCAAAACTCCACTCCGAGTCCAGCCAGCATGGTCTCTCCCCGCTCATGAGAGCAAACCCTTGGAGCAATGTTGGACTCGGCCAGGGATGGACGAGCCCCTTACCGGGAGGTCAGCTCCATGGGTTGCTTCCACATGGGGCCGGCCAAGCAGCGCAGCTGTGGGGTCTGAAGTGGATGGGTCTGGATCTCTTCCGGGATTGCAAATTAGCTGAGTCTGGCGCAGGTGGGTCTCTCTCTTCCAGACTCTGGCCAGACTTGGAGTGGAGTTTTGGGCCCTGCCCTTTCCTCCGCCTCCATGCCAGTTGCCCTGGAAGAGAGAGACCCACCCAACCAATTATAAATATCCATTCAAAAATAACTTAGGGGGCTAGAGCTATAGTACAGTGGGTAGGGTGTTTGCCTTGCACACAGCCAATCTGGGTTCGATTCCTGGCATCCCATATGGTTCCCCCAAGCAGATCCAGGAATAACCCCTGAGGATCTCTGGATCTAACCCAAAAAAAAGAAAAGAAAGAAAGAAAAGAAACTCCCTCCCCCCCAAAAAAAAAGAAGAAAAAAAAAAATAAATAGCTACAGGGATAGATGTCATGTTTTAACTCTAGCTCCAAAGTTAAAGTCATGTGTTGGTACTCCAGCCATCTTTCTTTAAGACATCTTTCCCCATCAGCCCATAGCAGAGAGCTTTTCCTCTTGGGTGTGCTTTATCCGAGTAACTTTCCCCTTCTTCAGATTCGTGGTTAACATTTCATGCTAACTCATAAATTGTCACACAGCATGCTGTCCCTGTCGCAGGAGTTTCTATCCCACTTTTGTTGTCACTCCCCAATGTTAAAAATGTAAATTTCTCCAAATGGAAACACAGGGGGAAATCCTTCCCACCTCCCTGCTCATCTTGGTGGGAAGGAAGCGAGACCAACTGGCCCCCGCCCTTGCACAGAGGCAGGCCCGGAGCGCAGAGTCGCGGGACGCCGCTGTGCCATCACCAGCGGCCGCCTGGGTGCTTGCCCTCCTCCTTATCGCTCTCGGCATCCCTGCAACTGTTCCTGAGCCGTCTTGTCCTCTCCCACCCCAGATTAGGTGTCACGGAAGTACCAGCATCTCGCTTTCATATTTTTCAAAGCTGCCTGTCTCAAAGACTGCATTGTATTTTATTTCGCTTATTGGAAATTCCCGCCAAGTCCCAGACTGCGTTTATAGACGTGCACTGGGCGGTATCACCTGCCCATTGTCGGTCTCCAGTTCCAGGGAGTCGCTGATGGAGTTGCCATGTGCTGTGGTCCCTTCGTTGCCATGGCAACTGGCGTGCGGTGGTTGGTGTGCGCCTGGGTGGCTCCCTTACAGTGTCACATGATATGCAGCTAATGACTCTGATTTCTGCTCGGAGGCAACAGGCATTTTGTAGAATGATTATCTCTAAATTTGCTGAATAGAAGTTGCTTGATCCTTCTGTTGTATGCTGTTGGCACCCATCATGTCGTCATAAGATCCTAGGAATTCTAATTTGGAAAAATGATTCATGCTCGCGGTACACATCACAGAGGCATTGCCTCTATCTTCAGAAGCGCTTGTTTAACTCCTACCTGAAAAGGGAGCCTGAGAAATTGATCAATTGATTCTGTGCTTAGCTCTAAGCCATTTTAAATAATTCTGGTTATTCACCTTCTGTCTGTAGTGTAAAAATATAAAAATTGAAAAGTGCTTCTCATTACAGTAATTTTTCTAGTCTGAGCTTTTAATGTCTGGGAGGTCATTCTGAACTAAATTGCCACATCCGTTTTCCCCTCCTACACAATCACGTAAGTTCCTTTGGTTACTACTTAAGTCGTTACATAAGTCTGTCTTCACTTTTTTGAACATTTCCTTAGATTTCAGGTTGTATAAACATGCAGCTTACAGAAAATGCACATCCTCTGCATTATTTGTTAAAGATTCTGTAGCTGGTTTACTGTAGCTGATTGGTGACCCACTAGCTCAGTTGTTGAGCAGATTTTGCTGAGAAACCAAGGTTGTAGAGCTGTTGACCATTTGCACATGGTTACTTTATTGTGTTTCATGCACAAAGCCTTCTCTAGCCTTCAGCAGACAATGGCAAAGGGATCTGAAGAGCCTGGTATAAAATCACCACACTAGAAAACGAAGGCAGAGGTTTAAGCACACTTATGGTGCTCAATTTACTGATATTCAGCCTCGTTAAAGATCTCTAGCAAAACACTTTACAAAGATAAATGATCCAGTTTATCCTACCAATCATTTATCAAGATAAAATGGATATTGTCTGTCATTTTCCAACATGAATCTTAGCTATAAGTAACCTGTGCAGCTGTCTGAAAAAACATTCTTAGGTGTTTCTTTGGGGGCCCAAAAGTAGTAGCCAGACCAGAGTTTATACAAATAGCCTGATACCCGAACATTCTGTGGGCTGTAAAATTGGTGACTAGCAAGTGAAGCTGCTTTTATTTTTTCTGTTGTTTTTTTTAAATTCCTAATATACTTTATTAACTAGTATATTGAAGATACTGTGGTTTTAGCAATTAACATAAAGTTTGTGATTCCATTGTTTTTATTTAATTCTTACTGTGTCTTCAGAATCTGGGCACATTTTTGGCAGTTCTCGGTTCAGAGGCCTCAGCCGTGACCTTAAGCTGTGTGTGTTGAAAGGCCCCTAATTGTCAGCACTGCTCTGGATTGCGAGTCTGCAAACTGCAAACCCCCCTCACCGCATCCTGCATCCTCCTGGACTATCACACCCCTGCTTTCTGTCCCCCCATTTGTCTTGTTCCTTTTCTAACGTGATGATCAGTCCTAGTTCCTTAACATTTGGCTCATTTCTGCCCTCTTACATTCCTTCAAGGGTGACAATTTCCTCCCATTTCCCGGCCTTTTCCCATCAAGGTGGCATGCCTTTTTTGTCTCGGTTGAAAACATTTATTTACAAATATCTCCTAGTGGTTATTTTCTTTGACTCATTAGTTGACTCAGATGCTTATCTCTTTTTTTCAATCTTTTTTTTTTGTTTTTTTTTTCTTTTTGGGTCACACCTGACGGTGCTCAGGTGTTACTCCTGGTTCTACACTCAGGACTTACTCCTGGTGGTGCTTGAAGGACCATATGGGATGCTGAGGATTGAACCCAGGTTGGCTGCATGCAAGGCAAATGCCCTCCCCACTGTGCTATCGCTCTGGCCCCCAATCTTTTTTTTCTTTTTAAAAGTTTACTCTAGTCATTTGATGGCTTCTCCCTATAACTCATATGTGTGAATTCATGCCATGTTTATCTGTCTTCATCTAATTTATTTCACTAATCACTAATCATTGTTGGAAATGGCAGGTTGTCTTTTGTAGTAGTATTCCATTGTGTGTATATTCTGTATCTTCATCCATTTATCGGTGAATACCTAGGTTGTTTCTAGCTCGTAGCTTTGTAAATAATGTTACATTAGGGGCCTGAGTGATAGCCATTTGCCTTACATGCAGCCTACTGGGTTTGATCCCTGTCATCCCAAATGATCCCCATTTGGGACCAGGAGCAATTTCTGAGTACAGAGCCAGGAGTAACTTGAGGCTTGCTGGGTGTGACCCCAAAAAGCAATAAATGGTAGGTAGGTAGGTCGGTAGGTAGGTAGGTAGATTGGATGGATGGATGATGGATGGATGATGGATGGATGGATATAATGTTGCATTAACCATTTGGGCATATAGCTCTTCACATTAGTGCATTTGGGTGGGGTTAAGTATGCAGAAGTGCGATAACTGGATTGTTTGAAATTCAGTCTTTGAAAGATCTCCACACTGCTTTCCCTCACGACTGCCACAGTTTGCATTCTCACAACCACGCACAGGCTTTCTCCCTCCTTTGCTCCTTCTCCCAACACTTGTCATTTCTTGTTTCTTTAGATAATAGTCATTCTAACAGGTGTGGGGTAATGTCACATTGTGGTTTTCATTTGCATTCGCCTAATAATAGAAGATGACAAACCACCTTCTCGCGTTCCTGTTAGATATCTGCATGTCTTTTTCTGGAGAAATAATCCTTCAGATTCTCTGTTATCATCATCATCATCATCACCCTTGTTCTGGGGTGATGTCATCATCATCATGGGTTCTGTCCTCTGTCATCATTATCATCATCATCATGAGTTCTGTCCTCTGTCATCATCATCACCACCACCACCATCATCATCATCATCATCTTTGCTCTGGGGACCTCATTTATCCTCTGTAACAGCCTGTGCTGAACCACTTTTCCTTTCTGCCTTTTTTTTAAAAGTCAGGTTTTGATACTTTTGGTTACTGATTTTCCGGAGTACTTCAAATAGTTTGAATATTAACCTACTGTCATATATATGTACATGCAAGTATATTTTCCCATTTAGTAGGATGTCTTTGCTTGTATGGATAATTCCTTTTGCTGTACAGAAAATTTTTAGTCTGATTTAGTCCACTTGTTTATTTTTGTGAGACTGCTTTTAAATAGAGTTAATGATGTAAGTAACAACACTCACTTGATCACTTGAATCCCGTTATTCATCGATTTGCTCGAGCGGGCGCCAGTAACATTTCCATTGGACCCTATAGCATGCCAATATAGCCCAATGGCATCTGGTTGATTCAGGAATACGAAAAGCCTCAAAAGCGTTCCTTCAGGGTCTTAACAAGGAAGTCTGACCATCTTGTAGGTGGGCGCCCACGTGATCTTTTGACATCCCGTGGGATCTAGTCAGTAATGGCTCTAGTCCAGCGGTTGTCTCCAAATCGCATTACATGTCCAGCCCATCTGATTTTCGATGCCTTGGCAAATGAGACAGCGTCCCTGATTCTGGAATAGTGATGGAGGTCAGAACTCCGATTCCTTCTCTCACTTGAGTGAGGCGTGATATTCCAAGCATAGCTCTTTCGATTCCTCTCTGGGAGACCCGAATAGCATTCTCATCCTGCTTTTGTAGGGCCCAGGTCTCTGAGGCGTATGTTAATGCAGGGAGAACAGTGGAGTCAAAGAGATGTACCCGAGCCGGAGGTTCTTTGTCCTTTTTAGCTATTTCTTCAATGCCTTTGAAGGCATTCCATGCCGCTCTCTTCCTCCTGCGAAGCTCAGGTTTTAGGTCGTTCATCATGTTGATTTCTTGACCTAGGTACACATAACTGCTGCATTCAGAGATGTTTGTTTCATTGAGAGTGATTGGGGCCTCTGGAACTAGTTCATTCTTCATAAACATTGTTTTCTTTTAGATTCAGCTGTAGACCTATCTTTCCACATTCTCGGTCGAAGTCAGCCAGCATTTGTGCCGCTTGGCTAATGTTTGGTGTTATTAGAACAATGTCATCAGCGAAGCGGAGGTGGTGTAGTTGCCAACCATCTATCTTCACTCCCATTCCTTCCCATTCTAATTGTTGCATGATGTTCTCGAGGGTGGCGCTGAAGAGTTTTGGTGAAATGGTATCACCCTGTCGAACCCTTCTTTTCACATTAATGATCACTTCTTTGTAGAATGGTGAAATCCTGGTGGTGAATCCGTAATACAGCTCACGAAGGATCTTGATGTATTGAGTTTGAACACCCTGTTTGGCTAGGGCTTCGATGACTGCTTCAGTCTCCACAGAATCAAAGGCTTTCTGTAAATCAATGAACGTGAGACAGAGCGGCATCTTGTACTCCCTACAAACCTCGATGAGCTTGGTTACTGTGTGGATATGTTCGATTGTGCTGAATCCTTTCCGGAAGCCTGCTTGCTTGCATGGTTGTCCTTCATCTAGTGTTCTGCTAATCCTGTTCAGGATGACTCGTGTAAACAGCTTGTAGATGACGGACAACAGGCAGATGGGGCGATAGTTGCCGATGTCTTGAATGTCTCCCCTTCTTGAATACTAGAACTGTCCTGCTGTTTTTCCATTGGGAGGGCACCTTGCATTCGGACAGGTAGCGCGCGAAGAGCCGAGCTAGTGTATTGATGAGTACCGACGGCAGATTCTTCAGGTGTTCGGGTCTGACTTTGTCTGGGCCTGGTGCTGTTCCCTTCTTTACCGACGAGATGGCATGTCAGATTTCAGAAGGGAGAATGTTGGGAATGACATATCCATCCTGTGGAATTTGGTATGCGGGCAGGTGGATGTGTGGCTATCAAAGAGATTTGAGTAGAAGTCCTGGATAATCTTCTCCATTGCCTTTATGGAAGATGTGATAGACCCATCAGGGCGTCGGAGGGCAGTCATCTTGGTCTTATAGTTGGCGAAGGACAGGCGGGCAGTGCGAATGCTTTTTTTCGGCTTCTGCTGCATCTTCCGGTATTTCTGCTCTTCTGTCTTTGAGGTCTTCTTTTATCGCTTCTCTGCACCGCTTAGCAAGCTTGGACGTTAGCATTTGGTCTCCTGAGGCTCGCGCCTTGCCACATTGGCGAATGAGCTCAAGAGTTTCTGAAGACAGGCGTCCTTTTGTGTCTTTTCTCTCTCTCAGCATTCTTCGCACAATCATAGAGGTGCTGAACCAGTCGGTTGTATTCTTCATCGATGTCGTCAATGATGGTATCTTCCCATGTTGCTGCAATGATGCCAAAGAGTTCCCAGTTAGTGGTCATTCTGGGAGTTCTCTTCTTAAACTTTGCAGCCTAAACAACTCAGAGACTCTAAATCCATAAAGCAGAACTGTTTTCATCCACATCATGTTTAGCAACTCTTCCTATATGCTAAATAGATTGCCTTTGTACTAGGGTGATCTGTTTAAAAAAAAAAACCCACTCAAATAGAACTTGGTAGTATTTTATGCAAAATTTACTGAAAATTTTTATTTTATGAAAATAAAATATTTTATTTTATGAAAAATTTAACATGTTGGTCAAGAAGCTTCATGTCAGTGGTTCACAATCTGCCACAAAATTTGATGGAACCAGAATGTATTTATCAATCACTGGTTAAGCAATTCTCTGAACTTACAGAAAAAAAAATAGTTGAAATTGATTATCTACTGAGAGAGCTGACAACATGAGCTGAAAATATTGTGAAAAGAGAACATCTTTGGGGCTGCAGAGAGCAGAATTTGTAAGGCATTTGCCTTTCATGTGGCTAACTTGAGTTCAGTCCCCTGCATCCCAGTGGTCCAATGGTTCCCAAGCACAGCCAGGAGTAATTCTTGAGTGCAGAGTCAGGAAAAGAGAACAACTTTGTATAATTACTATGTTCAACACTTGGGCAGTTTGGTGACCGTATATGTAAGTGTTAGGGACCAAAACTAAGTTAGCTATTATATTACTGGCAATTTTGAGCCATTTATCTTCTAATTTGTAAAGCATTTTATTCACAGAGGTAAAAGTTGTGAGACTGTACATTCTCAACACCAAGCTCCAGGTCTAAATTAATGGAAACATTTCAATCCTTAGTGAAAAGAAAAAGCTTTTGTATTGTTTCTCTAACAAGTATTGCATTGAATGTCTTTTTTGGCATAGAGAAAGAACATTTTCTTGGCTGGAAAGGAAAAGGGGTGACACCTATCTTTATATTTCATTTCTGATTTTTCCTTATTTGCTTCAAATACTAACAAACTTAGCAAAGTAAGTGGTAATTTTATGACATGAATGATATCCATAAACCTTTGTTTCTGTATCTGCATGACAGACTTTGCACAATATTTTTACTGTTTACCATAAAAAGTACAAAACCAAAAGAAGAAAAATGGTACCAAAGAGAACTTTTCCAGCCCAGAATATAGCTCTGCATGTGTGCAGTCCTGGATACTACAGAGAGAGAGAGAGAGAGAGAGAGAGAGAGAGAGAGAGAGAGAGAGAGAAGATCTCTTACATGGATCTTACCCCTACATAAACTATTTAGGTTTCTTCTAAGTCCTCCTAAGAAATTGTTAAGAGAGAGAGAGAGAGAGAGAGAGAAGAGAAAGGAGAAAGAGAAAGAGAAAGAAAGGATCTCTTACATGGATCTTACCCCTACGTAAACTATTTAGGTTTCTTCTAAGTTCTCCTAAGAAATTGTTAACTTTTTCAGATATTTAACTAATTAAGGGTATATCAGGTATGATTTGGGGGAATATTCCAGGTTTGCTCTGCCGCAGGCATGACTAGACTCACTTCTATCATCCAGTCGAGTTGAGGCACACATTATAGTGGGATTCTGGAGACTCTTATTACAGGTGGGGGACCTTCTGCAAGGAAGCAGAAGTTTAAGGACAGTTACTTAACTGAGTTGGAGAACTTAAGCAGAAGAAGTCTTAGAAACCTGCAGAGATCTTGGAAGCTAAGCAGGGTCGGGCCTGGTTAGTACTTGGATGGAAGAAACATGTAGAGTCCTTAGAAGTATTTTTTCTGATGGGGCTCCCAGGAGGACAGATGGGTTTTGGGAGTGGGCTGATCACCTCTGGGGGTCCCGGAAGCAGCCGGATGAGACTCGCCCACCACACTAGCCCGCCACCTTTGCTGTCCGGATGCTGGGATGCAACCTCAAGACCAGATTAACAGAGCAAAACCAGTTTAAGCCCAGGTAGGCAGCTCCCAGAAGCGGGAATCACTGGAAATTCGTCAGATGGAGTCAGAGGTTGGCCCTTCCCCCTCCATTTTGTGGAGCCTGGTGGCCCTGCCCAGGAGCTGCCCTGGGGCAACCAGCCATAGCATGCAGTCTCAAACGAGGCTGGGGAAGCTGGAACTCCGCTTCCCCAGGCTCAGCTGACCATGGGGCTCCCAGGAGGACAGATGGGTTTTGGGAGTGGGCCCATCACCTCTGGGGGTCCCGGAAGCAGCCGGATGAGACTCGCCCACCACACTAGCCGCCACCTTCGCTGTCCAGATGCTGACCATGAGGCCCCTAAGTTGCGCGGTCCATCAAACTAGTGGAAACAGTTATGTCCTTTAATGTACTGCATTCTACAATGTGCAGGAAAGTTTGGTGGGAGGAGAGATAGAGAGGAGAGAAAGACATCAGAACCCGCCAGTAGTTGAGGTGTGGGGGGGGAAGGGAGGTGGGGACATTGGTGATGGGAGATGGGTTCGGGTGGAGGGATGGGTGTTGGAACACTGTAGAACCAAAGCTCTAACTCTACATGAGCATCTTGCAATTGTATGTCTAAAAGTGGTTTAATAAAATTTGGGGAAAAGAAAAAAAAGAAGTATTTTTCTTTATGTAAATAATCAAGAAACTATGGATGTGGCTTAGTGGTCAGCTGTGTGCCTTGCACACAGGAGTCTCGCTTTGATCCATACCACTGCAGGGTTTGGGAGCCTTAACCTAGAAGAAGAAATGATGGAATCTGAGTTGCATGTGAAATTGACCGCTTCATGATTTCTCTGTATAAGTTAATTCCCTTTAACCACACCAACCATACACACACACACACACACACACACACACACACACACACACACACACACACACACACACACATACACACAGTTTACTAGGAGGTCACTGGGCAAAGTATTTAAAGAATTTCAGTCTGGGGCCAGGGCGGGCGCCGGGTAGGGTGTTTGCCCTTGCGCGGCCCATGCCGGCCCGGGTTCGATCCCCATATGGTCCCCGAGCACCGCCAGGAGTAATTCCTGAGTGTAGAGCCAGGAGAAACCCCTGAGCATTGCCGGGTGTGACCCAAAAAAGAAGAAAAAAAGAATTTAGTGAAATTAGCCAGAAGGAGAGAGACAGATACAGAATGACTGCATTTATCTGCATAACATAAATATATATGTACATATTATGATACCAATATCCAAGGTCAACTGAAACATATATCAGGAGGTCTTGTCAAAGGTGGAAATTATCACAAACGTGTGGGAGTCAGGAGGCTAGGTAAGACAGAAAATGGAACAGTGTGCTAACAATTGTCGAGGGTACTAATGCCAACCTAGAACTGAGCATTAAATAGAGGCAAAAAGGATACACATGACAACCCTTTAATGTATGTTCTGTAATCCGTAGTCTGGAGGGGAAGGAAAAGAGAAAGAGAGAGAAATGGAAAGAAATAAAGAACCTGCCATGGAGGAGGGCTGGGGGGGGGAGAGGGAACCATGGATGTTGGTGGTGGGAGATGGGCACTGGTGGCGGGATGGGTGCTGGAACACTGTATGACCAAACCCCAAATATGAACTTTTTAATTGTATATCTTTGTAATGGTAAAAATAAAAAATTTTTAAAAAATTTTCAATCTGGGGCCGGAGTGATAGTACAATGGGTAGGGCATTTGCTTTGCAAGCCGCCAACTCAGGTTTGATTCCTGACATCCCATATGGTCCCCGAGCACTGCCAGGAGTAATTCCTGAGTGCAGAGCCAGGAGTAACCCCTGAGCATTGCAGAGAGTCACCCAAAGAGAAAAAAAAATCTAAATGGAAGCATATTTTTGTTGGAAATGGGTCTGTTACTGGCCAGTGCTCCCTGTAGTCATTGCCTTTAAACCTCTGAGTAAAATAGGACATGTGAAATAACTGAGAGCTATAGAGAATATCTAGAAAAAGTCAGCTGAAACAGTCAGAGAAGTAACAAATGTGAACTGTGGTCAAAGTAAACAAGGTATTCACCATCCAGGGAAGGAGAGGAATGAACAGGTTATTTCACGTCATTTTTCTGAAAGCAACACTGAATCCTGGGCAGAAAGAATATTATATAGCTTCCTTGGATCATATTTTATTTCATTTTATTTTATTTCTCTTTTGGGTCACACCTGGCAATGCTCAGGGGTTACTCCTGGCTCTGCACTCAGGAATTACTCCTGGCAGTGCTGGGGGGACCATTTGGGATGTGGGAATCGAACCCAGGTTCGCCACTTGCAAGGCAAACACTCTACCTGCTGGACTATGGCTCCAGCCCGAATCACATTTTAATGAAGAGGATGGAAAAGAAATTTTTTGAAACTAGTAGTTTAAAAGTGATTATGTGTTACCTGCAGAACTTGCAAGATAATTAATATAGGCCCGCTCGAACAAATTGATGATGAACGGGAAGACAGTGATACAGTTAAAACCAAGCTTTTCATGTTATAATCGCTTATAAGCTAGAAGTTTTTGTGAGAGACTGATTTGAGTGTCCTAAAGATAAGTCCTAAAATATTTTGCTTACATCTAAAATCCAATAATTTTTTTGCTTGTTCTGGGGCCTTTCCCAGCTGGGTTCAGGAGTCACCCCTGGCAGTGCCTGGGGAACTACGCTGTGCCAGGAATTAAACGCAGGCCTCCTGTGTGCAAAGCATGGGCTAGCCATAAGCTGTCTCCCCAGCCCCAGGAAATGTTTTAAATCTTATCGATAAAAAGTTTACACACACAACCCCTGTATACTTCCATATGACTTACATATCTTTTGGTGCTATGATGAAACTTATAATTAGTTCTAATTAGCACTTACATATGCATTACATTTACTTACAACTCAATAGCCTTTAGAAAAAAATTTTTGTAGCCTTGGAAATATCAAAAAGGATCAAAGAAAGCACTTTTAATCTGTAACGCTGTGTGTCCTTCACTGGGATCACGGTTAAACACTGATTCTATAAATCTTGGTTTTAAAAATCCAATCACTGAGGCTTTATACTATAAAACTAGTTATCAAAACAGTGTGATACTGGAATAAAATCAGTCTTTCAGAACCAGGAAATAGAATTGGAAGCCCAGAAATAAGCCCTTGGATGTGTGATAAGTTATTTACGATAGGGGAGGGCGGACCAGAAAATGGGCACAGGGATTTGGGCACGTGCCTTTGCATGTGGCTGATTTTGTTTCAGTCTCCAGTACCACATTGTCCCCCATGTGTCACCCTGAGGTCCCTGAGCACTGCCTGATTTGCCATGTAATCTGCAGCACCCAGGACAGAGCCCGGGCAACACCGCATCCTCCAGCTCTGAAGTAACCAGTGCCCAGTTGGCTGAGCAGAGAGGCCTAGAGGGCCCCAGGCCTTCAGAGCATTGTGGGAGATGACTCCCACAAAAATAATAGAATAATTTATGGTGCATTTAGTGGAACAAGGAAAGCCACTTCAATAAAATGTGTTTGGAAGACTGATTAGCCATGTGCAAAAAAATGACACTGCATCCCTGTCTGACACCTTTCACAAAAGTAAATTTAGGGGTGTGGGGGAGTTAATTCAGAATGAATTTAAGGTCCCAGTACCACTTGTTTCTTTGGTTTTTGCCTTGTGGTACCAGGAATTGTACACAAAGATCTCAATCTCAGCAGGAAATCCATAAAATACATTGAGGAAAACATGCATGGACCTTTCCATTACATTAATCTCTAGATCATTAGCCCAAAAAACAGAAGTTAAAAATTGGATACATCAGATTTGAAAGTTTCTTCACTGGGAAAGAAAACTATGGCTAAAATTAAGGTACTTTATTGAATGAGAGAAAATTCCATAATCTGACAGAAGTAATATCCAGGGTATATAAAGCACTCACAAAACTCAACTACAACAAAAATAACTGCCCCGTCTAGAAATGGAGACCAGTTAATTCAGAGAAGACATACAGATGGTCAATAGACCACACATGTACAGAAGGTATGCAAAAGTGTACCTCATCACTAGTATTCAGGGAAATGCAAATCAAATGGCAACAATTATTATTTCACACAGTGAGAACGATCTGTATCCCCAAACTAGGAAAAAAAAAACAGTGCTGGTCAGTATGTGGTGAAATAGGGGACCATCATTCACACTTTTTGAGTCTGTTATCCATTTCAGCTCAGGGGAATATTATGGAAACTCTCAAAAAATTAAAAGTAGCACTACCATCTAACCTTGCCATTCCATTCCTTGGTATCTAAAGTACAAGCACATTGGTTTGAATATACATGTTCCCACCCATGTTCATTGCAGTATACAAGATTTGCAATTATTTGAGGGGTAACAATATCTATAGGAATAGCAGAAACAGTACCAAATACATGCTATAGCCATTGCCTACTTTTTGTGTTCCCACTTATTTCCCCTGATATAATCTTTTCTTTTTTTCCTCACAAAGACATCACGATCACGATCTTCCCGTTGATCATCTATTTGCTAGAGCGGGCACCAGTAATATCTCCATATGTCCTGTCTCATGCCAGTAGAGCCAGGGGCATCGGCTTGCTACAGGAACATAAAGAGCCTCAAACCATTATATTAGGTCATGGGAATGACCTAAAGTAATTGTTACTGGAATTTGGCATATCAAATACAACACGAGAAGCTTGCCAGGCTTGCCGAACGGGAGGCAAACTCTTTTAGACACCTCCAAATAAAGCATATATTGATGAACCTTAGGCCGCGCAAAGCCGGGCTGTGATGGGCTGGTCTGCTGGGTGGAGTTCTGACGAGAGGGAAGTCCAAATGTGGAAAATGGCGGCGCCCGTGGAGTGAGGGTGGTGGTCTGGCTTGTTGTGAGGCTCTGCCGAGGTGGTGGGCCAGGGCTAGAACCCGCCATGCCTCCCGACTGCCTCATGAACGGCTGTGCACAGGGAGAGCAAGGAACAGCTCTGCCCCATGTCTGAGAGACTCTGAGTCTCAGAAAGACATCATGATGAGAATTTGTGTGTGTTTGTATGTGTGGCAGGGGAGGAGAGGAGGATGACCCCAGTACACTCAGAAATCACTCCGGGTGGTGCTCTGGGAGCCATATAGGATGCTGGGGTCAAACCCAGGTAGCTCATGCAAGGCAAGTGCCCTACCTATTGCTCTGACCTCAGTTTGAGAATTTTTTTTAAATGCAGAATTATCAGCATGAATCTGAATACCAAAGGTATTTGTTTTCCACGCTTTTGAATATCAAACTGTAAATATTACTGGTCCTTTTGCTAGATAAGCTTTTGTCCCTACCCTTAGGAACTGTGCCAGATTAGGTGCTTTACTTTTATTAGTGTTTGGAGACAGAAAATGAAATGGAATTTTATTAAAGAAAGAAACTTTAGCATTTTTAAAAATTTTTTTTTCTTTTGGGGTCACACCTACAATGATCAGGGGTTGTACTGGATCTGCACTCAGGAATTACTCCTGGTGGTTCTCGGGGACCATATGGAATGCCAGGGATCAAACCCGAGTCAGCCGCATGCAAGGCAAATGCCCTTCCTGCTGTGCTATCGCTCTGGCCCTGAAGCCTAAGCATTTTTGTCATTCATCATCTTTGGAGTTTGTGGAAATTTTTATTTCTTGCATAGAATAGCTATGCAAGGGACTACTTGCATATAACTACTATGCAAAATAACTACTTGGTCCCTGATCACCTCGGTACTTGCCCCTTAATGTTTTTAATGTTTTAATGTTTGTTTGTTTGTTTGGGGACCACATCTGGAGATGCTCAAGGCTTACTCCAGGCTCTGCACTCAGGAATCACTCCTTGCAGTGCTCGGGGGACCATATGGAATGCCTGGGATGGAACCCGGGTCAGCCGCATACAAGGCAAACGCCCTACCCGCTGTTATATCACTCCAGCCCCTCTCATATATATCTGTGTGTCTGCATTCAGTTAGTGACTGGAGTATTTGAGTTACAGGAAAAGCATAGGCGTAAATGCTTCCTCCCATCAAGTGCTAGCTTTGATTTGCCTGTTCCCTTCTTTTTTCTTTTCTCTGTCCCACACTTTCCAAAGGAGAAGGTTTGTCTTCTTGAGATGGTCAAAGAGAACATGCCTGACTTGAACTTAAGCAAGCGGGAAGAGGCTCCAGGTGGCCCCTAGCTCATGATTGTGGAGACAAACCTCCGGTGCTCCAACCCTTGCCCTGTGTGTGCTGCCTTCACACCCCTTCCTCCAGCTTGCTGCTCCGGCGCCGCACGCGCGGTGAGCTCAGAGCTGGTACCCAGGAGTCATGCCACTGTATCACTGTATCACTGTCTTCCCGTTCATCGTCGATTTGCTCGAGCGGGCACCAGTCATGCCACTAGGGAGATTAAAAGTTGCTGCACATGCCTTCGTGTAAAAGATAACAAATTGATTTTTTTTTTTTTTGGTCACACCGGAGATGCTCAGGGGTTACTCCTGGCTCTTTGCTCAGGAATTACTCCTGGCGGTGCTCCGGGGACCATATGGGATGCCGGGATCAAACCCAGGTCTGCCGCGTGCAAGGCAAATGCCCTACCTGCTGTGCTATCGCTCTGGCCCTCAAATTGATTTTTTAAGGAAATAATATGTGAGAGAAGTGAAAGCCACCTAAAATAGCAAATTGTTCTGGCCATGAAGTGAGCTGTTTGTATTGTGGGTCACTGAATAGAGATTCTGGGCTCTCTGATCCAGCATTCGTAAATACTCTTGAAAATGTTGGTGATACATGCTATTCAGAAAAGTAAAAATCTAATAGAGGATTAATAGCTTTACAGAACTTCAGTAAAAAATAGAAATTAGACATTAATTTAAAAACAAAAAACAAACACCAGAAAAAGTCTTCCAGGCGCACATTCTGCATGGACACACATGCTGCCTGGGCCCATGTGGCGCGAGCACATGTGGTACCCGAAAGCACCGTGTGTCGCCCGCATCTCCCCTCTTGAGATGTGCACTCTCTTTCTCTCACTTTCCCTCCTCCTTCCCTTTCCTAAGACCTCCTTAATAAAACCCGTTTTACTTCACTGAAAAAATAAGTCTTCCATTCCACTGTCATTTATCTTCCTTCACTCATCACATCCCAGAAACGTGTGGGTGACTGTTGTTTCTCGTGAGAGCCTTGCAGAAAACGGAATCTAGTGTGAATCATCACTTCCTCACTTCCTCCTGAACACCTAGCCCATGTAATGGAGATCATGCGTATTTTTAGGTAGCCATGAGTATTTTAAATTGGATTACTAAATGTTTACTAGCAAGTAAATGCATCAGAATTACTTTGTTGTATTTAGGATACAGTATAATACAGGTGAAGTGCACTGGATAAGGAATCTTTCATTTCCCATGTTTGCCTCTGACAATTGGCATGATCATGGACTAGTCACGATTAAGCTCGGACTTAATTAGTATTTAATTATATTGTTCTCATGTAGAATTCAATGTAGTGTTCCCTTTCATTGAGAAGGAGCTCTTGGTTAAATCATATGAAATTGCTAGTTTTATGAAAAAAGTCGACAGACGCAGATACCCCAGGCAGAGCAGATACCAGCTCTCCCGTTGCATGCAACCGCTCCATGGCCATGTGATTTACTTCCACGCCCCTCTCAGAGAACCCTGCAAGCTACCGAGAATATTCCATCTGCATGGCAGTGTCTGGCAAGCTGTCTGATGCATATTCAATATGCCAAAACCAGTAATAAAAATGTGTATCTTCCCGACCCTGAAAGAGCCCTTAATACAGCCGCACTAAGGACGAACAAGGAGTACCTGATAAAATTTCAGGGCCGATGGGGCCGGAGCAATAGCCCAGCAGGTAGGGCGTTTGCCTTGCACGTGGCCGGCCTATGCCAGCCCAGGTTCAATCCCGGCATCCCATATGGTCCCCCGAGCACCGCCAGGAGTAATTCCTGAGCACAGAGCCAGGAGTAATCTCTGAGCATTGCCGGGTGTGACCCAAAAAGCAAAAAAAAAAAAAATTTCAGGGCCGAGCTAGGCTGCCAAAACGAAGAAGGACTAAAATGACTGTCTGTACTTTGAATGCACGTACGCTGGCATCTAGAAGCATATATCAGAGGATCTGATGGTGCAAGCGGAAAAGATCAAGTATGACATCATTGGTCTGACTGAGACGCAGGAGGCGTCAATCACATCATGCCGCTTTTGACACCAGAGAAGAACTCTTCCTAGGAACATGAGAGGCGAAGAGGCGTTGGTGTCCTTGTCAACACAAACATGGCCGTCAACATTGATTCATTTGAATGCCTAACAAACCGAATCGGATGATTACACTTGTAGAGATCTGCCAGCAATATATCTCTTCGTTGTCTATGCACCAACATCCACATACAAGGAAGATGAAATTGAGAAATTCTACATGGAACTGAAGGAGTTCTATAAAAAAGATCACACCTTCTACAAGATCATAGTCGGTGATTTTAATGCCAAGAAGATCGGCTGAAGAACTCCACATTGGGACCCATGGCCTAGAATGGAACAAACCGGGTGAGAGGCTATCTGAGTTCATCATGTCCACCAAGACCATTCATGGGAACTCACAGTTCCAGAAGGCTGAAGCGAAACGTTGGACATGGGAATCTCCTGATGGAGATTTGAGTGTATGGTACTCTTGCACTATCCAGAAGAACATTTTGCAGTGTAGAAATGTGTTTTTTGAAATTGCCCAGTATGGTAGCCACTAGTGAGAGAGGCCATTAAGCACTTAAAATGTTGTTGGTAGGGCCGGAGCGATAGTCCAGCAGGTAGGGCGTTTGCCTTGCGCAGCCGGCCTGTGCTAGCCCAGGTTCGATCCCGGCATCCCATATGGTCCCCTGAGCACCGCCAGGAGTGATTCCTGAGTGCAGAGCCAGGAGTAACCCCTGAGCATTGCCAGGTGTGACCCAAAAACAAAAAAAAAAAAAGTTGGTAACCTGAGAAACTGAGTTTAAAAATTTAGTTTAATTTAAATTAAATAGTTCATAGTGGTTGCTGTCTTCGGACTTTATCATCAAATTCCATCTCTAAACATAATCTCAAACTTGTATTCATTCTTTTTCTTCCTGCCCCCTTTTTTTCAACACATTTATACCCCCCCCCCCTTTATTCAGCATGTGTTCTCCATAGCTATTCCAAACTTTAGGGATTATAAACAACCATTTTTTCACAAAAATAAAAATAAATATTTGTAGGCGACACTTGTCCAGCTATTTGGACGAACACTTGTATTTGCTTTCTGTAATCCTTCCAGCGCTTTTGCCAAACGATTATATAAATAGATGATATAATTACCTAGTACAAGCACTAAGATTGCATCATTGCTATTGAAATTCACATTCTATCAGATCAACACCCACTGCTATTATAGAGTTCTCTTTTGGTCCTAGTCCCAGAATACAGAATGCACTGTAAGTGTGCTCTCTTCAAACTAGGCACCATCAGAATCGTCTCGTAATAGTAGATGAGCTCATGGGGCCGGAGCGATAGCCCAGAGGGTAGGGCATTTGCCTTGCACGCAGCCAGCCTCTGCTGGCCTGGGTTCGATCCCGGCATCCCATATGGTCCCCTGAGCACCTCCAGGAGTAATTCCTGAGCGCAGAGCCAGGAGTAACCCCTGAGCATCGCGGGTGTGACCCAAAAAAGCAAAAAAAAAAAAAAAAAAAGTAAATGAGCTCAGCCACCTTCAGTTCTGGTCCCCACTGTCCCACTGTCTTGTCTTCCTGCCTCTGTGTTCTGCCTCCGGGCTCTTTGCTGTCCCTCACGCGCTGTGCCCCACTCCTGTGCCTGCTTCTCTTTCTCCTATCCTGCAAATGGCAGCTCCTTCTTCTTGAGAAGGGACTGTCTTATTCCTTCAGTGCTTTAATATCTCCCTTTTAAGAAGTGAAATAAAAATACACCTTCTTTTATAAAGCCTATCATTTTAAGAATAGCATAAATTGCAATCAAATGCTATTGCTTAAAGGATAGCAAAAATCATGATATTTATGATACTAAAATCATGATATTTATGTTATAAAGTGACTCCTACCTTGGCAGTTGATGATAGAAACATTAGTCGTTCTTGTTTAATTCTATAGCTGATAATCAGACTAGCAAGGGAGTTTCCTGCCCAGACAAGAAAATAGCCTTGCATGTGTAAAATCAGACATTATTATGGTATTTGCTTTTAAGGGATTCTGACTTTTCCTTTGTGATCTAAAGGTCCAGTAAACATCATTCATCTGCTTAAAGAAGATGATCGAAGTGCTTTTACATGAAAAGCCCTATACTAACAAATGTATCTATTGACTAAAATGTGAAGTTTTTTTTTTTCTAATCTACCAAAAATATAGTACGGTAGAATTGGGATTTTTTTTTTTATGTGTGAAGGCTAAACAGAATGTTTTTAAATAATTATTGAGGAAATGAAGAAATCAAAGGAGAAATAAAATCCTGGAGAACAATGAAAATAAAGATGTAGATGCAGCCAAAACAATATTGAGAAGTAGGTTTATCATTGTACTTACTGGCTCACATCAATAAACAGGCTCAGGGCCAGAAAGATAGTATAGTGGACAGGCCTTGTCTTGTATGTGACCAGCCCTGCTTTCTGGACTTCAGACAGGCAGGACAAGTGCTTTGCTGTATGACATTCCTGGTTTCAAGAGCAGATTCTTT
>JAJIBD010005945.1:0-66398 GCA_021461705.1 Cryptotis parvus
CAGACTAGGAGAGGGAGTGAATCAGGGACATCGGTGGTGGGAAATGAGCATTGTTGAGGATGGGTGCTGGAACACGTTATGGTCGAGACCCAAACATGAACATCTTTGTAAGTGTATATCTCATGGTGGTATAATAAAATATTTTTAAAAAATATCTTTTATAGATTTCAATATTGGAGAATGATTGAAACAAGTTAACTTTCCAAAGCAATGCACATAGCCCATTCTTCTTTTTAGTGCTTGAATGAGGATACAGTTCAACTCAAACTTTCTTGTTTTTGGGGCCGGGCGGATGTCGCCGCGGATAGGTTTGCCTTCCACGGCCGACCTGACGCCGGGTTCAATCCTCGGCATCCCATATGGTCCTCAGGCACCTCCAGGAGTAATTCCTGAGTGCAGAGCCAGGAGTAACCCCTAAGCATTGCCGGTTGTGACCCAAAAAGCAAAAAATATCTTCCCCTTGTTTTCCCTACACAGCCTGAAGCTCGACCTTTAATCTGCCCATCCTTCTTGTCCTGCCAGCTGGCACTAGGTACACAGCTCTTCCTTTTCTCCATGGCTCACCCTAGGAGAGGACGACATGAGTGTCTCCCAGCAAGAGTCACCTAGACCTTTTGGTGCCAGAGGTTACCTCCTAGGTCAAGAAGCAGGAACTCCCAGGTTTCCATAGAGTTGGCTGGCAGACAGATGCTCTTAGTAAAATTAAGCAATGTGGAGTTGACTTTTGAACAAAATCAGGGTGTCAGAAGAGAAAGGAAGAAGAGAGGAGAAGAAGAGGAGGAGGAAAGAAGAAGAAGAGGAAGAAAGAAAAGGGAGAAGAAGGAAGAAAAAAAGGAAGAAGCCTTTCCTAAGTCATGCAACTACAAAACCACTAAAACTTTAAATTTTTTTCTGCTAGGGCTGCTATTCAATATTCTGACCCCTAACGAAGCTGCAGCTTGGCACCAATAAAGTAACATTAGTGTTTTTTACACACCACTCTTCAGGCAGATATGTAATGAGTCATCTGCAAGAAGGTCTACTCATTTACTTAAGTCAGTCCATCTTTTAACACAAATTAAAGAGTTAATTCCTACCTAAGTTCCTCCAAAACAACTGTGTTGTCATATGGTCCAACCACGAGCTCCCCAGTCTCCTGTCATCCCCGTAGGGGTGGAAGGTGACTTTATAACCCTTCACTTCCCCAGGGGCAGGCTCCCCAGTCACTCGGAAGCTTGCATGGTTGAGTCAGATGTTTTGAGGTTTCTGGGTGACTTAAATCGAAGCTGTAATGATAAGATTTTTTTTAAATGTTATCCATAAAAAGTAAGTTTTAGGTTCTGCTTTAGATCCAAATGATAAATTGATTTAGAAATGCCTATGTGCAAGGTGTATGGGAATAGTCACAAATATTACATTGAAAAATATATATTTATAAAAATAGTTAAGTCTGGTAGCACAGATATAATCGATGGGCTGGGGATGGCTCAAAGGGCAGGAACATGCTTTACAGCAGAACCCCCAAGTTCAATCCAAAATATACCTGGTTCCCTGAGCACCATAAGGTGTACCACCTCTCCCGCCCAAAAAAAGAACAGAAAAATGCTCAATTAAAATTTTTAATAACAGTGACTAGAAGAGATAATACCACAGGGAGGGCATTTATCTGCATGAGGCCAACCTGGCACCCCTAAAAGTCCCCTAAACCCTGGAGCACAGAGCCAGGAATAAGTCATACGCATGATGGTTATGACCCAAAAACAAACTGTGGAAACAATAGGCTATCCAGGCTGAAGCATAAGTAATTTTTCAAAATTCAGAAAATTAACATTTTAGCATTAATATATAGGCTCATTTTAACCAGAAACTAGACTGATTAAAATAATGTGAGTTATTCTAGCCAATAATTATAATTAATTTGCTACAGGATCAATTTCAGCCATTGATAAATTAAGTAGGGGCATTAAAAGTTTTCCTTTAAAATATTACACACTTTTTGAAACATTATTTTGTACCTGTTGTTCCGAATCCTTGTCGAAGCTTTCCTTCTCCTGTCTTATACATTGGGAGAACAGTGATGTTATATGGTCTGGGGTTGAAGACGTTTTTAACACTGTTGAGGTAACTGTGGGTGGCACTTTAGCAACCATTTGTCTCCCTCCCCCGGGGAGCTGTTACACACAACACAGTAGTTGACCACTTTGCCTGGAGCAGGTTTCAGGTAATCCTCAGTGTGTTCTCTGTTTCGTCCACTTTCAATGTTTTAGAATCCTGGGACACTATAAGATATAAGAAAAATTATAATGCATGTCATGTTGAAAAAGGCTACATATATGTACATACAATTATATATACATAGTCTACCTTCTCATTTATGTGAAATAAAACTATTTGCGATTTCTTAAAATGTACACTATTCTCTTGCTTCATATTGTGACCTCTCATAAGTCCGTGATAGCGTGTGAACCTAATCTCAGTGAGAGTCTGTAAGATGTTTCTCCTTATCTGGCTAATAAATTAAAATAGGAAGTTTTATTGCAGGATTTCCTATTTGCATTCCAAAGACTTTGTAACTAAAAAAATCCGTTTCTAGATGAGCTTTTAGAATTTTTTATTATATTTCCATCTCTGAGGAATTTTTTCTAGCAATAATATTGTGGATTATAATAAAGTCAAGAATTCTAAATCAGAATTACTAAGATTACTTGCATCTCTTTAGAAGAAGATACAATCCATAGACCACTAAGCAAACAATCATTAAAACTATTTTTTCTATTTAGTTTTTGGGCTTGCACTTGAGTGGTGCTCAGGGCTCACTCTTGGCTCTATTTTCAGGTAGTAGTTCTGGTGATGTTGGGCGACCTAGGTGAGGGATGTGACTATTTCTCTGGCCCCAGGTTATTATTTCTTTAAGATTATGAAAGCAAAGGTGTTGAAAACTCTAATGCATAAAATATCTCAAGGACTCGAAAAGAAGCTAGTAAATTCTGAGTGTTTTAGAAAACATATAAAAGTGTTGATTATAATTAACTATAGGTTTAACATTTCCACAATATTAATTACTATTTCAGGAATAGATTATCAAACATCCATAACTAACTGATACCTTTTTATACTTTATTTGACATTATAGACAGGATTATTTCATTCATTTCCATAATATTAGCAAATATCATAAACATTTTCTATATGAAGTGACTATGCTAAAGGAAACACTGTAAGGAATATTTCATGTTTGTAACAGAAGTTTCCATGTTCAAAATGGGCAAGGACACTTGAAACAACTGATCAGGGGGAAAAAGCTAAATGTTTTTTAGACACTGTACAACAGACAGTGATCCGTGTGAACCCTGAAGTTAAACAGATAATAATGGACTTTATGATTGCCTTGGTTTATTACCTGGAAAGTTTTCAGCCTCAATACAGATGGAACTTAACTTAAAAGCTATTATCCCTTAGTTAGGAGATGATTTTGTGAATTTGGAATATTCTCAAGCACCTAAATATTCCACCAGATTTTAGTGCAGAAGATGATGTTACAGAGAAAATGTTATAAAAAACTACCCCAAAATCATTTTCAAATCTTTAACCCAAATCTAATAAATTCACTTTTCCCCCCAAGGAGATTGGGAAAGTATAATTCAACCAGGAGCAAATTGTAAGCAAATTTTAGTTTTTTTTTTTTTTTGTGTGTGTGTGTGTGTGTGTGCCCGGGAGGGGGAGGGAACGTTCTAGCACCCTCATGGGGAAGTGTAACTATATTGACATTTTGGCAAACAACTGCTTTAAGCTGTTGTGTCATATGTTTTAAGAAGTTACTTTTATCACATTTTTAAAAGTATAGTATGAAGTTCAGATAATATAAATAATCAAAGAAATAAACAATGTAGAAAGCTTGAAATTGTGTACATAACATGTTAAGCTCAGTAAACCACAACTTTTTCTTTTATGAAAACAAGTCAAATAGTTTATGTAGTTGTTTCTATTTTTTTTTTTTACAGTTACAAAGATATACAATTAAAAAGCTCATATTGGGGTTTGGTCATACAGTGTGGCAGCTCCATCCATACCAGTGCCCTCTCTCCACCACCAAGTCCCGTTCCCTCCCCCTCCCCCAGCCTCCTCCATGGCAGGTTTTATTTCTTTCCATTTCTTATCTTCCTCTTTTCCTTCCTCTCCAGACTATGGTTACAAAACATACATTAAGGGTTGTCATGTGTATCCTTTTTGCCTCTATTTAATGCTCAGTTCTAGGTTGGCATTAGTACCCTCACAATTGTTGCACACTGTTCCATTTTCTGTCTTACCTAGCCTCTGGCTCCCCACGTTTGTGATAATTTCCACCTTTGAATGATTAAAAAAACTATAATTGTCAACCCCACAGAGAATGGTACAGTATGTAGTGCTTGCCTTACATGGCTGAACCGGTGTGAATCTTCAGTACCCAATATGGTCCCCCAAGCACAACCAGGAGTAATTTCTGAGTTCAGAGCCAGGAGTAACCCTGAACAATGCCAAGTGTTGCACAAAGACCTCAACAAAACTCTAACTAAAACTAAAAAAAAAAAAATTCTTGTTTCTAAAAACATCAAATTTATGTAAGGAATGACCCTAATTCTTCATTAATATTCTCGGTAAGTAAATTATTAAAAGAAATCATGTTTTTCTGAAATAAAAATATAAAAACTATGGCTATTACCCCATCAAAAAATGGGGGAGAAGAATGAACAGAAGCTTCCAAAAGAAGAAATTCGAATGGCCAAAAGGCATATGAAAAAGTGTTCTTCATCTTTAATCATCAGGGAGATGCAAATCAAAACAACAATGAGGTACCATCTCACACCACAGAGACTGGCACACATCAAAACAGCAAGAACAACCAGTGCTGGCGTGGATGTGGGGAAAAAGGGACTCTGATCCACTGTTGGTGGGAGTGCCGACTGGTCCAGCCCTTTTGGAAAACAATATGGGCATTCCTCCGAAAACTAGATATTGAGCTCCCATTTGATCCAGCAATAGCACTCCTGGGAATATACCGAGAGACCGAGAAAACACATAGCAGAAACACTATCTGTACTTCTTTATTCATCTCTGCGCTATTCACTATAGCTAGAATCTGGAAACAACCTAAATGCCCGAGAACAGAGGACTGGCTAAAGAAACTGTGGTTCATCTACACTATGGGAATACTATGCGGCTGTCAGAAAAGATGACATTATGAAATTTACCTGCAAATGGATGGACATGGAGACTATCATGCTGAGTGAAATTAGTCAGAAGGAAAAAGGACAGATATAGAATGACTGCATTCATTAATACGACATAAATAGATACCAGTGTTTTACTAAATGTAGGAAATGGTAATGGCAGATTAAAACTCACCATTGAATATACACAAAGAGACTTAAGTGATAAACTCTAAATACCTGCAGGGCTAGCCACAATGTGTAAAAATAAGAGGCAGAGAGATGCAGAGACAGAGAGAGAGACAAGAGAGAAAGAGAGGAAACTGGGGTACCTGCTATTAAGGCAGCATGGGGGTGGGCAGGAGGGTGGGAGTACATTGGTGGTGGAAATGGGGCACTGGTGGAGGGATGGGTGCTGGTATACTGTATTACCAAGAACCAATTATGAACACCTTTGTAATTGTATGTTTCACTGTGGTATAATAAAAAATTAAAAAAACACTATGGCTATTGCTTTTTAAAATATATGAAAAACATAGCATATAAAACAATAATGTGTTGCAATTTACCAATTATTAAAATACAAATAAGTTCATATGTTTCTAAAATTTTTTCGGTGTTGTATTAAAAATTTACTAAAATGTGTTTTTCTGATATGTTTCCATGCCTTAAATTTTTATTCAGTAAAATTAGACTACCTCCTCTTATTCAAAATCTCAGTTTTACACCAATCAGTATGGGGGAAGCACTAAAAACCTGTGAGTTTTAGCAAAAAGGAAAATTATTCTCAAATAAGATTAGAATCTCAAGTTTAAGGATATTCACGATCCTCGATCACGATCTTCCCGTTGATCATCTATTTGCTAGAGCAGGCACCAGTAATATCTGCATATGTCCTCTCATGCCAGTAGAGTCAGGGGCATCGGCTTACTAGGAACATAAAGAGCCTCAAACCATTATATTGGGTCATGGGAATTCCCATGACCTAATATAGTATTACTGAATTTGGCATATCAAATACAACACGAGAAGCTTGCCAGGCTACCGAGACGGGAGAAGGGGTTAATGTCCAGGATATATCAGGCACTGGTAGAACTCACAAATATTCACCTCATACTTTAAGATGCTCAACCTCTCAGTTATATGTCTGTACTTTAATTAACTATTTAAAACAAATTTTGCATGAATTAAATATAAACTTGTCTCCTACTTGTATGGAAAGTGGGCTTTAGGAAGGGGAGAGGAAACTGTGTTGGCTTTGCATTAGTAAAAAGCAAGATATTCTCATATCAGTAACACAGTTGCCATAAACTATAAAATGCTGTAACACGTTGTAAGCACTTTTCATGATTTTTTAATTGTCACCAAGACTCTTTCCAACATACTCTCTCTTTCTGATAAACCACTGTCATAAGTCAACACTAAGCTCCCACCTGCTAGACTTTTAACCATAACGATGGTTTTCCTTTTATAAACAATATGAATGTGTGTCTCCAAGTTTCAGGTAAAAAATAATTCTGAAAATATTCTTAAAAATGCCACTGGAATGTTTATAAGAAATTCTAAGAGCATGACCTAGTGACCCTGCCCAATTTATCCACAGCTGAGGTACATCCTCAACTAAAAACCATGTCTGAGAAATTTCTCAAAGTACTTCCTAAACTGTTTACTTTCCACAAAGAGAACAAAGTAAACACAAACCAAAAAAAATGTAATTAGAACAGAGAAAGGTTCTTACTGGCTTCATATTCTCTAAAAAATGAATGTTTTGTTCCTGGCTCTTCTGATTCTACTTCAAAGGAGGCTTTCCCTACTCACTCACCTCTAAACCAATTAAAAACTATTTTAAAATATGAAAACATTTTAGATGATCAACTTCTTAGACATTAAAATTTATTTAGGATTTATGCCCTAACATACTTACTTTGGACTAAAATTTATAGTATATGCAGATTTTCAATCCCAAATATTTATTTAAAGACTCATTCAATTGTTTGTTAAAATTTTGTAACATACCAGCAGTACTGAGCTAACTCCTAGCTCTGGAAGCCAGTGATCAGACCACATTCACTCCTGAAGCAGAGCTTGGGGACCATATCAGGGTGCTGGTGATGGAACCCTGTCAACTGCATAGAACGCAAGCACCTAACTGCTGCACTATCGCTCCAGTCTCTTGAAAACTTTCCTTATTGGAATAGACACAATGGGAGAGAGGTAATTCATTTATTATTTTCTTTATTCACATAGTTACTTATTGGTTTAGAGGTACGCGTGGCAGTGTTCTAACCAGCCACGTACAAGGTGAATACTAACTCTCCAGCCCAACATTTTTTGTTTTAAAACTTTCTTCAAAAACCATATACTTTGGATGCTGGAGAAATAGCTCAATAAGGTGGGCACATGAACTGCAAGTAAAAAAAACAAGCTATCTCCTGGCACCGGATGGTCCCTAGAGGTATCCCCAGGAGTAATATCCTTCACCCAAGCATACAACTGGGTCTGACCCCAAAACAAAATTAATTACACCCCCAAAACAAAAAAAATTAATTACACATAAGAAATTAATTAGACTAAGATAAATCTAAGTCATCTCAGGGGAATGATGTTAGTGGGAATGAAGAGTCTATGAGTATTCTTGAGTACATAGTTAACGTAATCTCAGTGAAACTTATGAGATTTATCAATTACCTCTAATTTGTTTACTAAAGCTGGTTGTTTCATTCAATCTTCATGACAATCTAAAGACTACAGTGTAGAGATTAGGAAGATAGGGAATTTATTCTCTATTAATTTACCCAAGGTTATATATTTATAATTATACATGAATTTTTTTCTATAGCTCATAATCATTTTACTAATTGGAGTAAGTTATATAACTAATGATTAGTTCCATATCTAGTTGACAATTGAGTTTCTTATATACAAGATCAGAAAGATGGTAAACAGAAGAAAAACTTAAACAGAAAGATTCAGTATTTCAACATTTGATATTTTTTAATATTAAAATGTACCCAGAATTTAAATCACACTCTTAATTTTTAAGTCATTTTTCGTGATTGAGAAAAAATACAAAAAAGTGCTTAAATTTTAGTCTCTTGAACACTGATAGTACCAGGACACAATCTTAATGTTACCTACATTCAGTTGTGAGCATCTACTCAAAAAGGTTCTCCTTCTCCATTGCTGTAAGTTGCAAATACAGAAATTCTGTATTTGGTCTCTGGTTCACCAGATTTTCTATCACAGTATGAATTGCCTTGCCAGGAAGATTTTTTCTCTCTCAATATCATCATAAAGTGATTTCCACGACCCTTCGGTAACCTCTTACCATTCCTGGAGCAGATGTCCAATAGCTCCAATTGATGTGTCAGTAATATCTTTGGTAACTAAATCCTTAGGTGAATCACGTTCTAGAATAGAAGTAAAAAGATAATTGTTTCATGCCATTAGATAATATACATACCCATCCCTCCTAGTAGAATCTAACTTGTTAAACACAAATTTGAGTTGTCCAAATTTTGCCTGTTTCTTCAAATTGAATAAATTGTGGGAACAAGTGGAATGAAATTTTTTAAAAAGTAATTTAATTCCTACCTATGACCTTGACCAGACAAATTGTAAGATACACTGTAAAGTGCTGAAAGACAGTAATGACATCAAATCAGAAGCACTGTGCACCTAAAAAAAATACTTTCCAAGGAAAAAAATTCGCCTGTAGATCCTAAAACTTCTGACAGACCATTACTTATAACACTCTTCAGTTCTTTAGCATCATTTTTCTCCGATCTAATTTAAATAGATTAAAGCTCAGTTTCAGTGTAATATATATATATATATATATATATATATATATATATATAATATATATATATATGTGGTAATATATATATAAATTCCTTAAAAATCTCATGTCACTTTTAAATATGAATTTCCAAAAAATCATTTTATAGGAACTCTGCTCCTCTTGCAGTTACCCCCAAAAGTAGCACCTTCAATATGGCTTAACTCTAATAAAATTAAAAGCCACCAATTCTTCTGGAAACCCCAAAGTGACTAGTCAACAAAGTAAAACATACCACTGGTTCTAATGAGCAAAACGTCTGCTACTAAGTTTTGGCTCTTTCATTAAATAAAGAAATACAAACCAAATGGAAAAATATGGAAACCTCAATATAATAGGAGGCACAGATGTCTTCCTATAACTCTCATTTCCATACTTTAAATGTAAAATAAATATACAAGTTACTTTATGCTGACTACCTTTGCTGGGGTTTGCACCATAGTATGACACAAATATACAACTATCTGCTTCTATGGCATACATTTG
This sequence comes from Cryptotis parvus, assembly GCA_021461705.1. Classification (NCBI taxonomy): domain Eukaryota; kingdom Metazoa; phylum Chordata; class Mammalia; order Eulipotyphla; family Soricidae; genus Cryptotis; species Cryptotis parvus. Next base: position 9,493 of record JAJIBD010005945.1, read on the forward strand.
ACCAGTAATTTTCTATATTTAAGCAAATGATATATACTGTTGTGAAAAATTTTGAAGGCTGTTAATTAAGATGAATCAACAGCAAACATTATCTTAAAAATAGAATCAAAAATGAAATGTCAGCACAACATAAAGATAATAAACAAAAAAAAATCTGGGTGGACAAAAGGAAAGCATATACTGTAGAATTCAGAGAGAAAATTAAATACAACAGAGTCTGGGCATCTGACCAGACTCAAGCCAAATGGAAAAATTCTAACTCCATAATAAATATTCTTAACTTCTGACCGGATATCTCATCTCTAGAGTGAAATTAGTTACATATTTCACTGAAACCAAGAATGAATACTTATTTTTAAGAACTCAAGCATGCTCCAAGTACTTGAGGTAATTTTCATTTGCAGTTTGCCTCAAACTGAATTTGCTACTCAGTGACCAAACATCTCTCTATTTTCACTTTATAAAAATTCAAAGTTTCTCTGGTTTAGTTTGGTTAGTTTGGTGGTTGGTTTTTTGTTTGTTTCTGACTGTTTTGTTAACTGATATTCCAGTAATTGATCTCTGAACTGTATAGCATAACAGACGTGCCATTTTTATATGTGCCTCTTATACTAAAATTTCCTAAATTGCAATCAAGAGCAATTATGGTGAAATAATTATACTCAAAACAACTTTGAATTTAAATAAGCTAAAAATGATTAATATAAAAAATTTAAGCATAAGACAAAGGTAGCTAGACTTAGGAATTATCTTCCAAATAAACTTGGGGGTAATTTAAAAACATTAATTTCAGCTCTCATTTTTCCCCCAACTTTCTGCTTTTCAGCCTAATTTCTACAGCCCTGAATTTGTGACATTGTTTATTTCCATGGCAACAGACATCAATCTCACAAACACAGACTAATGATTCCACTATGAGAAAATAATAGAAAGAATTGTCATTGAAGAAAAATACATTCACAGAACATTTCTGAGCTGTTTTAAAAAAAATATTTGAAGCCTACATTAGAAGACATTTATCCCATGGATTTTAATGAACAATTTTAACACTGAAGACCAAAGCTAGAACAAAGTACCCATGAAAGTAAAACCAGACTTTTGCAATGATTATCAGTGTTCTTAAAAGAATCGATACACAAACTTTAAGATACAAATTAAATATTAATTTTTTTTAAAAAGTTCTGGGTCGCAGTAGTTAGGAATTGGAATTGGTAGGGTTGGAATAGACATTGTGGTAGGAGGCTTATGTGGCCAACCGGGTTCAATCTCCAACACCACATATGGTTCCCTGAGGGGTATCGAGAAATCCCCTGAGCATAGGTCCAGGATTAAACACTGAGCACTGTCTGGTGTGGCAAGCAATAGATAGATTAGATAGATGGATGGATGGAGGGAGGGGAGGGAGGGAGGGGGAGGGAAGAAAGGAAGGAGGGAAGGGGATAGAGAGAGAGTAAGATTTAACATTTTTTAATTCCTAAATTTTGGTGCCAAGAGATTAAGGCAGAGTTAAGGCACTTGCCTTGAATGCTGCCAAACCCAGATTTGATCATATGGCCCCTCTAGAAGCACCAGGATTTATCCCTGAGTACCCTGAGCAGAGTCAGATAGAAGTCCTGAGCATCATCCGGTGTGACCCCAGAGGGAAAAAAAAACTAAAACAAATTCTTAAATTCTAATTAATGACGACACTAATTTGAATGAATATAAACTTCTCATTATGTAAAATAAAATCCACTTCCAAAGTAATTTTTTGCCTTTCGTCAAAAAAAAGGTGCTATAATGCCCTCACAGCAAAATAATGAACTGGATTTAATCATTCATAAAATTGAAAAAGTTAGCCAAAGATCAATCCATGCTCAACTCAGTTAAACTGGAGTGCATAAGCACAGCTTTCTAGAAATTCTTCTATGACTCAGTTTCTCTTCCCCCTCCTCCCCCCTAGCCCAACCTCTACCAACTCCCATTCCTCTCAATCCTGACTCGAAGAAATAGTTCTCACCACAACCTTCTTATTGAAGATTTGATCACATTTTCCTGAAGCTGGAGGCAATCCAAGTGCTACCTAGCCAAACAGTTGCTTTAGTCTAATATATTTAATTGCAAGTTCTGTTTTTTAACTAAAAACTCCAAACAATGATGACTACAAGAAGATCTTATTTGGATTGCTTTGGGTTTGGTGATCTAGACTAAATATGGGGGAAAGATTCTTCTTAGAGTGCCTGAGGAAAGAGTAAATTCAAAGAGGAAACAAGAAAGGATAAGTCAGAAGACAAGTCTCTAACCTCTCTCCAGGAAAGATGCTATTTCTCAGAGAAGCACAGAAATTGTGCCAGTGAATATAAAGCAATCCCACAGACTTGCCAATTTTTTTCACTCCCTTCCCCAAACGGGGATTCACTTCTGCTCTTGTGACAGCTCCCTGTCTCTCTGATTATAAATGTTTGAACCACAGTAGTAGTGGTAAAGTGCTTGCCTGGCACGTGGCCAACCCAGGTTTAATTTCATGTATGCCATAAGGTCCTTTTAGTTCCACCAGGAGTGATTTCTGATGGCAGAACCAGCAGTAAGTCCTCGTATTGCCATGTGGCCCCCAAAACAAAGACATATATGTATGTTCTGGAATGTTTTGTTCTGTTTAGGTTTCTGATCTAAACATTCTTTTTTAATACTTACTTATGTAGTTATTTGTTTTTCCGTCTAAAATATATATATATATATATATATATATATATATATATATATACACCTATGTTTTGCATGTTACTTATATATTGGCATTGATTTCAAGTAGATTATTTTAGTAATGATAGCCTAAATTCATCTCTATAATCCTTTAATTTCCTTCAGAAGTTTTTTAATTCAATCATTCTTCTCAAGGAAGAGAGAAAGAGAAAGAGAAAAAAAGATAAAGAACCTGCCATAGAGGCAGGCTAGGGAGGGGGAGGGAATCAGGGACATTGGTGGTAGAAATGGGCACTGGTGGAGGGCTGGGTGCTGGAACTCTGTATGACCGAAACCCAAATATGAACATCTTTGTAATTGTATATCTCACGGTAGTATAATAAAATATTTTAATTTTTTAATTTAAAAAAAAGCATTCTTCTTAGTATAACACTATTATAAGATACAACACTGGTTTTCCTTTCTACACTGTCTTTTTTATTTTGTCAGAGTGGCAGGAAAGTGACTATTGGCTCTGCCTCAAAGGACCACTCGGTACTACGGATTGAACAGAGACCCCCACATGAAAATGATCAGTTCCAACTCTTCAAGTCGCCTCCCCAGGCCGACAACTACCTCCTCAATTGAAACCAATAATTTTTTTTTTTTGCTTTTTGGGTCATGCCTGACAATGCTCAGGGATTACTCCTAGCTCTTCGCTCAGGAATTACTCCTGTCGGTGCTCAGGGAACCATATGGGATGCCAGGGATCAAATCCGGGCCAGCCACATCCAAGGCAAGCGCCCTACCCGCTGTGCTATCACTCCAGCCTGAAACCAATAAAATTTTAAACAGTTCATTGGTTTTTGAAAGTTTGATGCTGAACACTTCTGTTCTGATTATACAACATATTTAAATATAATCAACGGACATTTTTCTCATGCATACTTGGAAACACCTTGGGGAGTAAGACAGGTGCATGCCTCATGATCTGACCATTCACCAGGCTTTTGATTCCGACTTTTTCCAGAGGTAAAGCTAAAGAACTAATGATTCATTTAAGTAACTTTCCTAATTTCTTTACTCCTTTTCTATTTTCTTTCTGAGAGCAAATCATCGTCCAATTCAAATATAAGTATAACCAATGATGATACTTGAAGAGTAATCATAATGAAATAAAACAATATTTCATCTTATGGGTTGTTATTAGCCAGCTTTTCGTTGAGTTTCACATACCACTTTCAAAAATAGAAGTTAAATTGAAAAATGTAATATAAACTCTCTTCTAAATCAATTTGTCTTTTCCGTTAGAGCTCAACTCAAAAGTCATCCAACTTTCCATGGCAGAATACAGAAGACCTGCTTCTGGATAATGTTTATGTGGAAACACACTTGATTTACAACCAATGAATTAGATCCACTATACTAAAGGACAAAGTTCACTATTGATTAGTTAGCCTAGTCATTTTAAGCATTACATAGTTCTTTAAAACTTCTTAAATTTTCCTTCAACTTGAAAAAAGAATATTTCTTTCCTTTAATTTCAAATCCTATGTGAGATTCTTCCATTAGTGCTACTTCTCCAATTTGATTTAGAGGTTCTCTGATGAGCAATTAATTTTCAGAAAAGAAAATACAAATTACTCTTTAGTAAATTTCACCAAAGTTCTCTGGAAACACCAAAGTGGTTCTACCCTGCATGCTTGACTTTTCAAATTATGAGCCAGCAATTACTCTAGAGTAACACAGAGGCCTTATTTAGTCCATCTTGGAGAGGCCCTGTGTTACTCAACATCATGCAGAAGAATTTCTGTGATGTACTGAAAAAAAAAATTCATTGTACCAAAATGTCAACTGAGTTAGTTTGGTTTGCTATACAGGAAGCCATTCAAGTCCAGGACATTGACAGGTTGCTACAGCAACTGAAACAAAGGGAATTCTGAAGAGTCATCTTTTCCATGGTCAAAAATAACACTCACAAATAAAAAAGTCTAAGTTGAAATTTTCATTCATCTATGATGTTTGAATAAAAAATGGGCATTATTCATTTCAAGCTTATAAGACTTGATTGTGCTCCCTTTAGCACTGTATGCCAACTAAAAACTTTATCAAGACATAAAGTGCATTTTATGTACCATAATGTTTTAGTAATTACATTAAATCACCTACTTTAATAATAACAACAGGAGAAGAAAACAATATAAATCAAACCTAATGGTTTATGCTCAGATTCCTCAGAAGTTTGAATCTGAAATAGTAATAAACTCTGCCTTTGTGATTCCAGTTTCATACAGTTCTAGAGCCAACCTTGAACTTCCCAAAGCTAATAAATCTCTCTTCCAGCGACAGAAAAATTTTCTGATCATTGGCTATATTTCAAAAATGAACCAGCAAAAAAGGTTCAAGTTAGGGATAGATGCAGGCACAATAAAATTTTTTTAATTCTTCTTTAATTGAAAAGCATGCACTCAGGCAATCTGTAAAATTTTCACTCTACAGAATGCTTTTTTGTGGGATGCCTCCATGCCTCTGGATAGAAGAAACATTCCTTCAAGGTCTGCACTTAGCACCCTCCTCTCCCAAGAGAAAAACAAATTAGAAAAACAGCAGCCCTCAAAAGTGGTTGCCTGGCTTAGTTTCTGGGATTTCCATTCCTGCATTTACCATCATATCCTATTCTGTATATGGTATGTGAATTTGGCTGAGCTATTATAATAAAATGAAATGGAATAACCAGGGGCAAAGTCTTCTATTATTTTAATTTAGTCACCACTATGTTATCACATATTTGTCAGTTTACCACATAATGCACCAAGATAGATATGGTAGATTGACCACATTTTATCAAGTCCCTCATAGAAGTAAAGAGCTTTGGTGTAAATGGAGGGAAAGTATTACTACAGTCTTGTTATGAAATAGCTACCTTTGTGAAAGCAAAAAATGTTAATCGTCTAGTTTTCCACCTTTTCAGGAAATGGGAAATAATTCCTTAAATTTTTATTTTTCCACCCATTAATCTTCATTAGAGATTATTGCTAATCATGTATGTGTGCACACTCATTCATACATATAAATCACCAGATTACCTATACCTCCCATGCAAAGTTTCAAAATTATAAGCAATTCAGCTATATACCTGGTGTAGAAAAAGTACAGCTAAATATATAGGCTTAATTTAAGATTAAAATGTATATTTTGTTAATATATTAACATCATTTTAGTAGAAATCCTAATTTTTAAAATCAAGGAGATTTTAGTTGCATTTTTTAAAATAAGAAATTACATACTATAAGGAAGTTAAAAAGGTAGCAAGCAGAAGCAAATATATTCATTTATTTCCAAGATATTCCTAATAAAGGAAAATTTTTTCACTTTCAACCTCTCTGTAAAAGAAAAACTCAAAAGCTTATGCTTTAAAAAGTTCTGTAACCATCTACAATAAGAGTCTATGGAAAGTCAATGAATATGAACTACAAAGATTTTTAAAAAGGAAAAACTTCTCAGACATTCTGGATATTACATTAAACATAAAGGTCACATGCTTTCGTAGTTAGATTTTTGTCTCTATAATTAAGGTCATTTATGTTTTAAACTCTTATTTTGGGTTAGGAGTAGAGGGTATCTTCCAAGCCATGCTCAGGATATCCAGTGGATAACCCGGTATTACTTGGCATGAATGTATGGGACCAAAGATCCCATTTCAGGCCAACATTGCTGTGCCCACAAGGCTATGCCTAGCATGTCAAGAGGTTCAAACAAAACTGCCTATTGTAATTTTTGTCCTAACTTAAAACATACACCATCCTCCATATTCCTAGACATGCCAAAGATGATGAATATTTTGCTTTCACATTAAAAATATATGAAGAGCTATTTTCCTTCCTGCAGTCATTTAAAGTAAATCATTTTTTAAAACAGTGGTAGGCAGGGGAGAGAGATCAAGGGCTAGAGCACATGCTGTGTGTGTGGGTGGCCTGATTCAATCCAGCCAAGAACCATTCCTGAGCACCATGCTGGGAGTAAACTAGAGCACCACTGGATGTTACACAAAGACACTGATGATAAAATAAAATAAAATAAAATAAAATAAAATAAAATAAAATAAAATAAAATAAAATAAGGGGAAAAAGGAAAGCAGAGCGCAGGTCGGAGTGCTTGAACACCATCAGGAGTAATTCCCAGGAATAAACTCTGAGCGCCACCAGGTGTGGCACTACAACCAATTTTTAAAGGGAAAGCTATTTCTGATATCACTATTAGCTCCCCAACTTCAGTACAGGGTCAATATCATCCTAATTATCCATTGATAACTACCCATTTGTAACATTACAATCCATTCATTTGTGTAATTAACCTGTTTCTATTTCCTCGTACATCATTGATTTTTCTAGTTCTGCACTTGAGTCCAAGCTGCCATTATATATTTAAAAACCTTAATAAATATGAAAAAAAACATATTTCATGTATTTATATATGACTCTATTCAACTCTGTAGCACCAACTCTGTATTGTAGAGATGCTTATTTTGATGGGGAGCCTCCCATGTTGTGTTCAGAGACCCAGGGTCAATCCCGTGATTCTTGGCCCACTGAACCAACGGTTCAATGTGAGGATACAGTGTTTGGGCCCTTCTGTGCTGGAACCAACAGGACCACCATCATTGTTGATGGTTCTTCGCAAATACATTAACCTCAAACTTGAAACTGAATTTCAGAGGCCATGTAGAAAACTGAAAAATGAAAACCTGGATTCTCATATTCCACAAGCTAAAAATGGTCTGATGCATGGCAAATGAAAAGTCTGAGAGTTAGAAAGGGTTCCTGTCTGCTCCTGTGTGCAGAAAGCAAACAAGATTTTCCTGGGAAAATCTAAACCATCTTAAAGCAGATATTTTCCATGGCTGGTCCCTTCCTGCTTAGACTGTCACACAGCCATTCAGGTAACCAACGCCTAGCACCAAACACACATTGCTCTGAATTTATTCTTCATTTATCTATTTATTTACCCAATATATTTCTTCCAAATCACATTTAAATTTTTTCAGTTGCTTGCATTCTTTTGATGATGAGTTTGTTTTTTTTGTTTTGTTTTGTTTTTGCTTTTTTGGGTGACACCGGCAATACTCAGGGGTTACTCCTGGCTCTTCGCTCAGGAATTACTCCCTGGCGGTGCTCGGGGACCATATGGGATGCCGGGAATCGAACCCAGGTCAGCCGCTGCAAGGCAAACACCCTACCCACTGTGCTATCGCTCCAGCCCCAATGATGAGATTTTATTCAACACAAATTCTTTTCAAGAAAAGAAATTTCTAGATTGTATTATTTGAAAGCATTTAAAGTTCCCAAAGGAAACCACAAACAGGCTGAAGGGTTTCTATACAAGGCAGTAATTAATTACCTTCAAGTGTTGTTCCTTCTTCTACAAGAGCCTCTCCAGCCCCAGATGCGCAAGGCTGTCACAGATAAGGTGTATTTGGTTCCTTCCTGTAGTCCTCTCAGCACCGTACTGGTTGTCTCTCCCCTCACTGTGACCTCCTGAGTTTCACCTCCTGACACTGGGGTGTACGTGACAAGGTACTGTTTCACTTTTCCTGGTGCCCCCGCTCCAAGATAATTTCATAGTTGACGTTGTAGGGTCAGAAACTCGTAAGTCTCTAGGATTCCCTCTAACTTTATTAAAAACAACAACAACAACAACAATATGAAATTCATTATTGAATAAAAAAAGACTTGTAAGATTCTCCATAGCTCATGTGCCTGACATCACATTTAAATCCTGGTTGAGATTATGACAATTAAGACAGTTGACTAGCCAGCAGAATTGAAATATTTCTAAAACAGTCTTATGTAATAACAGTAAATACAAAGTAAATGATAACCAAATCCTTTCCTGTGTTGACACATTAAAATTATGAAAAATCTTTCACGTTGGGGTTTGTAAAGACAGTAAGCATATAGGTGCTTGCTCCAGATTCTATTCTCAGCACAATACATGGTCTCCCAAGCCTATGAGGATCCTAAACATAGTGCCAGAAGTATGCCCTGATTCCTACTAAGTGTGGGCCCAAAATTAAATTTATATGTTAGAAAGGGTCAAAGGCTCTGGATATCCCAGTGGTTTAAATGAGAGGCAGTTATGTTCATCAGAACCATAAAAGTAAACACTATTGTAAATATATGACCCAAATTATAACTTAAATAACTTAAAAAGGAAAAAACCTAAATTCTTGCTAAGGGAGACAGTGAAAAGAAGGAAAGAATCTTGGTTCATTGATGGAAGGACATAGGAACTTCTGATGGAGGTCTGGGAGTGATAGTGCAGCAAAGTAAGGGTGTTTGCCTTCCATGCTGCCTATCTGGGTTCTAGTCTCACCATCTCATATGGTCCCCTGAGCACCACCAGGCGTGATCCCTGAGCATAGTCAGAAGTAACCCTGAGCACTGCCAGGGGTGTGGTCCAAAAGCAAATAAGTACAAAAGAACTGTTGATGGTTCAAAATGCGACACTAAATGTGCAAAACTCTGTTATTAAACACTTTGTAAATCGTGGCATCTAAATAAACATTTTTAATTTTAATATTCCATGTTATAATAACTACTAACTACTGTTTTCCAAAAAGTGAAACATTATACTATATATAAAATATATCAAAATGGAGGGTTTTTTCTCTCAGAGAATGGAGGGTTTTTTTTCTCAGAGAGAGAAAAACATTTAATAAAATGGTTTTCTTACAGTGATGCTATCACCATCTATGTATAATGGCCTGTTACAGTACTGACAACTTAAAAAAAAATAATAATGATTAGATTGGCATCCTATGGAGCAAAAACTAAATAAATAAACCCATTAAGAAGGAAATAGCCCAAGTGAAGTAGAGCCTCAGAGGCAGCAGAAATTTTATTAACGCTAGTGTCTAGCTTTTGCTGACTTTTCTGAAAGGACATCTCACTCTGACGAGTCTTAAGGCACCTAAATACTGATATTCTCCACGAGCATACAACAGCCTGTGAGTCCTACTTAGAAAACATAATCATTAGATCTTTTTATGGTACACAGTACAAAAAAGTTTTTGATGGCCAACCAGAAAAAGATTGGGAGTGACTTCCTAAGAGAAAAAGGAAGAAAGCAGATGGGAAGAGGAAAGACTGCAGGAAATATTCATCAGCCTTTCCTGATGAATCTTGCACCCAGAGGGAAGTAGTAGAGGGGTGTAGAAGAAACTGAAATGGAAATAAGCCTCTATTGACACAACTGTTCTGAACCATTCAAGTCTGAAAGGGCTATAGCCTAAGATATTCAGGTAAATGATCACGAAGTTTCTCATGGTTTTCAGTTATCTAAAGAGTTATTTAAAGTTTCCCCTGCACCTGAAGATTTCGGGCTGCTACCATATGATCAACAAATTTCCTTTACCTTCTTCGGTGGCTGCATTTCCAGTCAAAGGGAGTGCCAGGTCCTGAGAAATATTCAGGTATTACAGAAACTTCATATTTTGTGTCTGGAGTCAAGTTGTCCAATGTTCTTCTCCTCTGATTGGACGGTGTAGTGACTTCTCTGCTTTCTCCACCTGCCACTGGTCTATACATGATTCGATACCTTAAAACTCGCCTGGAGCTTGAGTCCAAGTGATTTTAAAGCTATCTGTAGTCTCATCTGTCACCTTTAGGTTTCGGAGGTGCTCCCTTTACTGAAATTTAAAAATAAATAAGTTTAGTTATTTCATATTTAAAAAAAACTAAAACCCAGCTTAATTATACCCATTAAATTACACTTTATCTCTAGACAAGCCCATGAGCAGACTTTGAAAAAATATCCTAATTATTGAGTTCACTGAGTTATATATTACTTACATTCTGAAAACATATGCTCTATAATATTCAAGAAAAAACTAATGCTGTTAAATTTTTAATCAAATAAAAAGGCATGAATTAGCAAATTTTAAATCATAAAATTGTATTAAATAGTAAATTTATATTGACATAAAATTCAATATATATCAATTTAGCCTGGTTAGCTCAGATTAGCCTGTAGTAAAAAATTCCATCAATTCAATTTATATTAACATATAATTCAAATGATATGCAGTATTTGAAGAGTTAATTCCATTTATTATTAACAGTTCTCTACATCACTTAACCCAAATTTATCCAAAATAAAGAAAAGGGTTTGTGCATAAAATCTTTTTCTCTTTTAAAACTATGAATAGCTAGTTTGGTCTGGTCTGGTGAGAAAGCACCCACACCAGACACTGCCCCTTGACCTGGGTCAGCTATCAGCAAGTATCTTAACACCCTTTACTATCTCTCCAGTCCCAACATCTGATTTTTTAAATGCTGAATCTGAGAAAACTAGTCACTTTATTTTTTTCTCTTTTTGGGTCACACCTAGCAATGCTCAGGGGTTACTCCTGGCTCTGCACTCCGAATTACTCCTGGCAGTGTTCATGAACCTTATGGGATACCGCCGATAGAACCTGAGTCAGCCACGTGCAACGCCCTCCCATTGAACTATCGCTCCGGCCCCACAAGTCACCATTCAGAGCTACAAATCAGTGGTAATTTCCAACTAAAATTCCGTTCTACCATAAACTTTTTATGGGTTTGGGAAAACAGTGATAGAAACACAATCACACCTTCTCCGGTGGTCTCCTCTCCAGAAACCGGAATGCTGAAACCTTCCTCATACTCTGCAGTCACATTGACCAAGTACAAGGTCTCTGGTTTCAGATTGTTGAGGATAACGCTGGTGCTGGATGCTGGCTCCACCACGGTGACCGCATCATTCCCTGCAGCTTCTTTGTAGGTGATGTGGTAGGAATAAACATTTTCTCCAGCAGGAGACCAATTCGTTTTGAAACTGTAAGAAGTCACCTCAGAAAAGCTAAGATCCTTGGGAGGCATGTAAGCTATTTTAAAGAAAAGAAAGAGGAGAAAACTTTTTCAAAAAAAACTTTTATCTATAAAGCAAAACTAACCTAATAACTACATGTTTCTCAAATGGCTTGTGTCCATTTGGAAGTATAGTCATTGAGGCCAATACTCTAAATAAATATTCTATATGTAACCATTGAGAGGCTGGGATCTCTCACAGTCCCACAAGGAGATTCTGATATGTATCTTGGCTATTCCCAATACTATGATATGCTGTTTAAATGACTAAATTAAATTTGAATCTAGAGCTTCTTAACTTGAGGTGAAGAAGTACAGAAAGAGTCTGCCCACATAATTCATATGTTATATGAATTATAACAAACTTAAAATGCTATCCAAATATTACAATTTGAAACAGAGAGATGCAGCCTTCTGCATACTGGAGTGTAATAAGCCTTCAATTCAGAGCATGCGTGCGTGCATGCACACACATACACACACACACACACACACACACACTTCCATTCCTCATGTTGGCCCCTCAGATAGGAACTTTTTGATGATAGATATTTCAAAGTAATAATGAATTTTCCTACAAAACTAGTATTTATTTAACTAAATTATAGAAAAAAGACAATATTTAAGGCATAAATATTCCTTAAATGTCTTCATGGAACAGACAATCAAATGGAGAGACAAAGCAGTGTAATTTATTAATAGCAGCACATATTGTGACTTATATGATAGCAAGTCAGCACTGAATATAAAATATTTATTAACATAATAATTCATATAAATATATAAGTGTTTAGCACTAAAAGTTAAGTCTTGATGAAAAAGAAGCCTTAACTAAATATTGAAAAATAGAATTGAACAAATGAAGAAAAGTGGAAAGGGAATTCTAAAGATTAGAATAATATAAAAAATGGTCATAGAGAATATAGAAAGAAAATTCAAATGTCCTGGACTATATTCTTTTCACCTTTATTCATAGGACATAGTTCAGCATCGAACTCAAAGGCTGTTCAATTCATGATTATTATATAAGATATTGGCCTGATAAAGTTGCCCCCCAGTCCCGCTTGAGAAGGTTCAGAAAGGTATCTCATGACCTATTTTCAGCAATAAACATATGACATATGTGCAGGAAAGAGTTATATTCTATAGATAAATAAACTCAATCCAATCATATTTAACAATATAGAGAAGACACTTTTCCATAGACAGATATAAAAGGGGTGGAAGAGCATAATACGCACAATTTTAGAAGTGAAAATGCTTGCTCATGGAGACAGCCTTTATAATGTCTACTAACCTTTTCTCTTTATAGCTGCCAATTCTTGCTCAATTCTAAGGCAAATAGACTGTGTAAGTTCAAAAGATATCCTCTGAAAAGCATCAAAATCTTCCACTGTAAACACGTGTGTGTCAGCAGGAGGAGAGGCAATAGCTTCCAACTCTGAACGTACGGCATCTTTCACACCAACCGCAAAGATTTCAACATCTGAGTTCCTAAGTTTTATAGCAGGATCTCTGAAAGCATCTGAAGACTTTCCATCAGTGATAAGAATCATGACCTTTGGTACGTTGCTTCTTGAACCCTTGCTAGGCACAAATATTTTCTCTCTGACATACGTCATTGCTTTGCCAGTGTTTGTAGATCCTCCTCTGTAGGGGAAGGTGTTTATTGCTTCGATTATGTCTTCAACTTTATTAAATTTTTTCAAAGTAAACTCAGTATAAGGATCCCGGCTGTACTGGACAAGACTTATCTGTACCCTATTAGGTGAAATCTCAAAGCTTTTGGCGAGAACTTCCAAAAAGGCTCGAACTTTAACAAAGTTTGCAATTCCAATGCTATAGGAGCCATCAACCAAGAATACAATGTCAGCCTTTATGTCCACACCACGTGAGCATTCTGTCAAAAAAAACCTCATTAAATTTCAACAAATACAAATTAACTATTAAAATATGAAAACTGGTATTTTTTAAGAAACCTTCTTTGAAAGTGAACTATAAACCTGTGCTGGAGAGAGAATACAGAACATAGGGCACTTGCCTTGTACATCTCTGAACAGCCTTCAATTTATTGTACCCCATATGGTTCTACAAGGCCCTACAGGATGGATCCCTGGGTGCAGAGCCAGAAGTAAACCCTGAGCATTGCCGAGTATGTACCAAAACCAAAATGTAGAATAAAACAAAACTAAACCTGAGTCAGTAAGTCATACTGTCCAAAAGCCCTTCACAGGTTCCAAACACACTGTGCACCCACTTACCCACTTGAACTTTCATTGGCTGAGTCTTCTCCATTATTGAAACTGGTTCACTGGTTGTCAGTCCCTTCATGGAAGAAACACTGATCTGATATTCTGTGTCTGCTGATAGGTCACGCACACTAAGCATGGTTGTCTGAGGCCCCACACTGAGAACATGTTGCCGGCTTCCAGTGGTCATTGGGGTGAGGAGCACTTTATAGCCAGTCACTGGACTAGGAGATGGATTCCAGCTTAGCTTAATGTATTTTGATGAAACTTCCATGGCAACCAAATTTGAAGGAGGTTCAATAACTTAAAAAGTGAGAAGCAGAACAGCAATTAAGTCAGTGAGATAAAACCCTATGAATTAAGTCTCTAGGTCTGGACCTTCAATTATTCTTATGCAAATTAATCATAGATTCATCAGAGAGACACATGCAATCTCCACTCCCCACCCATTCCACCAGTAACATCAAAAAAAAAACACTCAATAGTTTGTTTTTAATCAGGGAACTAAGAAGTTTGTGGCAAAAAAATAAGAACCTCAAAAGAAACAAAGAAATAGGGTGTCTAATATTTAATTCCTAATTGTTCTCAGGGATAAAATTTCCATTCTGCTTTGGATAGTTTACTCATTGTTTATCCTCAAGCATCAAAGTAGAAATTGAAAATATTTATTCAATAAATTAACTATAAATTCTTTTTTAAGTTTTTCTTTTCAGCACCAAACAGTAGAAAATATAATCTTTAAGAGATATTTTGAGATCTTTAATCCACTTTGATCTGATTTTTTGTGCATGGTGTTAGACACAGGTCCAAATTCATTTTTTTACATGTCGCTGCCCAGTTTTCCCAACACCACTTATTGAAGAGGCTTTCCTTACTCCATTTTAGACTCGTTGCACCTTTATCAAAGATTAAATGATCATGTGTTTGAGGTTGGGTGTCAGGATACTCAATTCTATTCCATAGGTCCACGTGTCTGTTTTTATTCCAATACCATGCTGTTTTAATTACTACTGCCTTATAGTACAGTTTGAAGTTGGGCAAGGTGATGCCTCCCATCTTCTTTTCCGAGGATTGCTTTAGCTATCCTTGGGGTTTATCGTTCCATACAAATTTCAAGATTGTTTGGTCAATTTCTTTGAAGAATGTCATGGGTATCCTCATAGGGACTGCATTGAATCTGTGTAGAGCTCTAGGGAGTATTACCATTTTGACAATGTTGATTCTCCCCATCCATGAGCAGGGAATGTGTTTCCATTTCCTTGTGTAGTCTTTTATCTCTTGGAGCAGTGTCTTGTAGTTTTCTTTGTACAGGTCCTTTACACACTTGGGTAAGTTGATTCCTAGGTATTTGATTTTCTGTGGCACAATTGTGAATGGAATTGTTTCCTTAATATCCCTTTCTTCTCTTTCGTTATTTGTATATAGGAAAGCCACCGACTTTTGGGTGTTGATTTTGTATCCTGCCACTCTACTATATCGTCTATTGTTTCTAGGAGTTTTTTGGTAGAGAGTTTAGGGTTCTCTAGGTATAATATCATGTCATCTGCAAATAATGATAGCTTGACTTCTTCCTTGCCTATCTGGATGCCCTTGATGTCCTTTTCTTCTCTGATTGCTATCGCAAGTACTTCCAGTACTATATTGAATAAAAGAGGTGAGAGTGGGCAACCTTGTCTTGTCCCTGATCTCAGGGGGAAGGCTTTCAACTTTTCCCCATTGAGAATGATGCTCGCTGTGGGCTTTTGGTAGATGGCTGTAACTATCTTGAGGAAAGTCCCTTCAATTCCCATTTTCTGGAGGGTTTTAATCATGAACGGGTGCTGGATCTTGTCAAATGCTTTCTCTGCGTCTATTGATAGGATCATATGGTTTTTATTTTTTCTCTTATTGATATGATGTATTATGTTGATTGACTTGCGAATGTTGAACCATCCTTGCATACCCGGGATGAATCCTACTTGGTCATGATGTATAATCTTCTTGATGAGTCTTTGGATTCTGTTTGCTAGTATTTTGTTGAAGATCTTAGCATCCGTGTTCATCAGGGATATTGGTCTGTAGTTTTCTTTCTTTGTGTTGTCTCTCCCTGCTTTGGGTATCAGGGTGATATGTGCCTCGTAGAAGCTGTTTGGGACTTGAATCCATAAAGTACATTGAAGAAAATATAGGAAAAACCCTCCATGACATTGAAGCTAAAGGCATCTTCAAAGATGAAACATCTCTAACAAAGCAACTAGAAGAAAAGATAAATATATGGGACTACATGAAACTAAAAAGCTTCTGCACCTCAAAAGAAACAGTGACTAAGATACAAAAGCAGTCCACAGAATGGGAAAGAATATTCACCCAATACTCATCTGATAAGGGGTTAATATCCAGGATATATCAGGCACTGGTAGAACTTTTACAAGAAGAAAACAAACAACCCCATCAAAAATGGGGAGAAGAAATGAACAGAAACTTCAGCAAGGAAGAAATTCGAATGGCAAAAAAACATATGAAAAAATGCTCATCATCACTAATCATCAGAGAGATGCAAATCAAAACAACAATGAGATACCATTTTACACCACAGAGACTGGCACATATTCAAAAGAACAAGAACAACAGGTGCTGGCGTGGGTGTGGGGAAAAGGGGACACTCATCCATTGTTGGTGGGAATGCCGGCTGGTACAGCCTTTCTGGAAAACAATATGGACATTCCTCCAAAGACTAGAAATTGAACTCCCATTTGACCCAGCCATACCACTCCTGGGAATCTACTCTGGGAAACCAAAAATACGCAGCGGAAACACCATCCCTACTTTTATGTTCATAGCAGCATTATTCACAATAGCCAGAATCTGGAAGCAACCCGAGTGCCCGAAAATAGATGACTGGATAAAAAGCTTTGGTACATCTACACAATGGAATACTATGCAGCTGTTAGGACAAATGAAGTTATAAAATTTGCCTACAAATGGATGGACATGGAGAAGATTATGTTGAGCGAAATTAGCCAGAAGGAGAGAGACAGTTACAGAATGACTGCATTTATCTGCATAACATAAATATATAGGTACATATTATGATATCAATATCCAAGGTCAAGTGAAACATACATCAGGAGGTCCTGTCAAATGTGGAAATTATCACAAACGTGTGGGAGTCAGAGGCTAGGGTAAGACAGAAAATGGAACAGTGTGCTAACAATTGTGAGGGGTACTAATGCCAACCTAGAACTGAGCATTAAATAGAGGCAAAAGGATACACATGACAACCCTTTAATGTATGTTCTGTAATCCATAGTCTGGAGAGGAAGGAAAAGAGAAAGATAGAGAGAAATGGAAAGAAATAAAGAACCTGCCATGGAGGAGGGCTGGGGGAGGGGGGAGGGAACCGGGGGACGTTGGTGGTGGGAGATGGGCACTGGTGGCAGGATGGGTGCTGCTACACTGTATGACCAAAACCTAAATATGAACTTTTTAATTGTATATCTTTGTAATTGTAAAAATTAAAAAATTAAAAAAAAATTAATTAAAAAAAAATGAAAAAAAAGAGATATTTTGTAAAATTCCAGGAAAGATAAAGAATCAGCATTCTTTTTATTGCTCTTATCATGGGAGCAACACCTAGCAGTGCTCAGGGACCAGGGTCTCTCCAGGTAGTCATGGAAGTCATGCAAGTGAGGGAATGAACCACAAAAACTAACTTGAACCACATCCCCAGTCCCTCAGATTTTTTAAATGGCCATAGGGTCTTATCACTTTAAGTAATTTCCTTCCTATTATTACAAGGTAAGAAAAAAAAGTTCAGCAATGTGATCAATGCCGCCAGAGTTGAAACTCTGGTTTGCAGCATGCAGATTTACAAGTAAATATTAATCTTATTTTAAAAATTGTAACATTAAACTAGTTGTGGTCTATATACACAATGAAATACTATGCAGCCACGAAGAAGCATGAAATCATATAGTTCACTTCAACTTAGATGGAACTGGAAGGTGTCATGTTAAATATGTCAGAGGAAGAAGAACAAATACTGGATGTTCTCACTTATGTATGTTATATAGAGTGACAAGATAAGAGAATGGAAGTTACCAACGATAAGAAAATCTTTGGTCCTGGATTTACAGAATTAAAAATGTCAGGGAGGGTCACCTACCCTCGAGGTGTTGCAGGTGTGGCTGCGGTGCCCAGCTGCATTGGCAGGTGGCAGACAGGGAGATAGGCTTCTCTACACCCCCCAGAGCTCTGCCTTGTGGGCCCTGGATGGTGGATGGTCTGCCATAGGAAAAGACTGGGCCCCCTGGGATGAACCCAGAGCCATGGCAGAGCCTGCAAGTTACCCGTGGTGTATTTGATATGCCAAAGACAGTAACAACAGAGATGAACTGGACAAGGGACAGACCAGACACACAGCTGTGCTGCCCGGCTCATGTGGAGCAGCCCATGGAGTCTCTGAGGAATCAGCTAGTTCCCGGCCGAGACCAACATAGCTCCTAGGGTAAAGCAGTCATCTGACCAGCCACACTGGTCAGAATTGGAGCAGAGATTTGGGCTCCTCCCTCTCTCCATGCTGGTGGGCGTGACTACGGGCTAGCAGCCTCTGCAACCAGATGAACCTGACAAGGGGCAGACCAGACACACAGCCGTGACAGTGCGCAGTCACACAAGCGGCTTAGATAAGAAAGTAGGCTAGGACCAGGTCCTTCCCAGGATCTTTCACATCTGTACACCATTTGTCCCAGTTGTAACAAACTGGGGAGGTTGATGGGGAATGAGGTACTATAATGTCACACTAGAACTCTACTGAATATACACATAGATAATTGCATCATAAACCATAAGGCAAGTCACAAGGTGTAGGAGAAGAGAGAGAAATACAGAGACAGAAATAGAGATAGAGAGAAAGATGAGAGACTCAGGCGCATGGGAGAGAGCTGCCATTCAGCTCTCCCCTAGTTCAGCTGACCATGAGGCTCCCAGAAAGCAAGACTGGTTTTGGGAGTGGGCCCATCACCTCTGTAGGGCCTCAGAAGCAGTTGGATGAGACTCGCTCACCATAATAGCCACCATTAACACAGCCCGGACACCACAGCTCATCAGAACCCATGCAAGAGAGACACTGATCTCAAGATCAGCTCAGAGCAGCCAAGTTCGAGCCCAGGTAGGCAACTCTCAGAGGGCAGAAGTCACCAGGATTTCCTGGAGATGGAGTCAGGATACCCCTTCCCCTCTCTGACCATCCCAGAGACCTGGTGACCCTGCCCATGAACTGCCTCAGGGCTCTCGGACATGATGCAAAGACTCAGAAACACGGGGGAGAGCTGCCATCCGGCTATACCCTAGCTCCACTGACCATGAGGCTCCCAGGAGGCAAAATGAGTTTTGGATGTTGGCCCATTACCTCTGTAGGTCCTTGGAAACAGCTGGATGAGACTCGCTCACCATAATAGCTGCCATTTTCATGGTTGGACCTGGTACATCAAACTAGTGGAACCAATCATGTTCTAGAATATATTACAATCTACAATGTGTAAGAAAGGGAAGTGAGAAGGAGAGAGAGAGACAGAGATGAGAGAGAAAGAGAGAAGAGATAAAGAACCTGCCATGGAGGCAGGCTGGGATAAGGGAAGAGAGGTGGGGACATTGGTGATGGGAGATAGGCAGGGATGGAGGGATGGGTGTTGGAACACTGCAGAACCAAAATTCAAACATGAAAATCTTGTAATTGTATATCTAACAGTAGTATAACAAACTATTTTTTTAAAAAGAATGTCAGGGAAATTGAGATATGGGGGGGAAAGCAAAGAAAGTGTTCAAACTGCTGGTTACATAAGGACTTAGAATTCTGGTAGCACAGATTAGGGTTTTTGGACACTTCCATTGAGTCTAGTTGTGTTCCAGAGGGGGATCTCAACAACAAGGAATGAAAATATGGTCCATCTTTATCAATGTAACCTAGTGAAAACAGGGAAGAATTTAGATGCTTTAAAGATGTAACAGTACAGTTGTTGGAACACTGGATGACTGAAACCCAATCAAGAAAAACTCTAACAACTCTGTAACTGTGTATCTTACAGTGGCTCAGTAAATTTAAACATTTTGAAATTAAAAATTTAAAAAAGAGTGAATATAAGTGTTTCATCTTACTAAAAACAAATAGGAAGCTATACTTTGTAGTTAGACAAAGAAAAAGGTCAGCTATTACACAGTGAAATTAACAAAAAAATTCAGGAAGTGAAATGATAGCACAGTTGGTAAAGCATTTGCTTTGCACACAGCCAACCCAGTTTCAGTCTCTAACACCCTATATACTTCCTTGAACCCAAAAGGAAAGACCCCTGAGTGCAGAGCCAAGAGCCTGAGCACTGAAGGATGTGGACCAAATACAAAATAAAAACCAAAGAAATTATACCACATTAAGTAATGAAAAAGAATCCTGAACACACTATTAGATACAATAAATATTGCCAAAATATTTGGACTTGGGAGTTTATATGTCTGAAGATGTAGCTATTTAGAACTTATCTCTAGTCACTTATCAAGTCTCAAGCTAAGTGGGAAACAATCATGGATTGGCAGTGATGACTTCTTAATGCCCCCAAAGGCATTTATGAAATTTTTTCTTTCTCCCATGACTTTAGAAGCAATAACAGATTAATATTGTAATTTTTACCATGTGGAGGAAGATCAAATTAGCTGATCTTTAAAATATTTTTAAAAGTTTTGAAAACTTGTACTAAGTGTAATGGTAACTCTTAGTAACTTGTACTAAGTGTAGGTGTAACTCTTCCCTTCTCCTATTTAATAGAAATTGTGTTGTTACTAGTATTAGCTGTAGTATGACAAAATAAATGCTTTCCCAGCATAATATTCAAATCAGAACGTAAAAAAGTTAAAAAAGTATCTGAATAGCTATGGATAGACTTTTAGCATGCATAAAATTATCTTAAATAAATAGATTAAATCAATCAAACTTGTCTAAAATAGAAATTTTCAAGAACTTTACAATGATATATCTATCATCCTAATGGGGAAGCACTGTAAAAGTATATCAATGACTTACTGAAAAATAATGCAAATAAAACATATAATTGGACAATCACTGGATATGAGTAAAGTGGTCAATTCTAGGATGTCTATAAAGCTATAAAAGCTATCAATGTTGGGAAAGTCTAACATGGGAAATACAGCAATCTGCTCACCTTCTTCTCCACTAATCAGTTCACCAAGCTGTTCATCAACCCCTGTGCACACCTGAGAGATGATCTCATTCTGAATGTCCACAATGGCATCAAAGTTAGCCACGTTGAAAACATGGTTCAGTGAAGGTGTGGATGCAATTTGCTTGAGTTCCCTTGCATCTGCAGCTTTAATGCCTTTAAATGAATAGAACAAGAATATAGTGAAATGGTAACTCTACTAATTGGTAAAGTACTCCCAGTCTTTCACAGTGGAGACGCTTTCAAATCCTTCTTCAGCCATTGACCAGAATCACTTTACTTCATGAGAATGTGCAAATATCAAATGACAAAGGCATTTCATAATTTCATATAAAGCAGTCAGCCAAAAGGAAAATGAATGGTTAGTAAGACAGAGTGGGCTCTCATCCCAACCATGCCATCACTTGTCCCAACCATCTGTAAAGATAATACTTTTTCCTTTTTGAGTTCTGAATGAGTTGGGCTTCTTTGAATTCTTTAACTATTGCATAATATAATAAATAACTTAGGTTTAAAGTACTGAACAGAGAGTCAGAAAGATAGGAAAGGGGGTAAAGTTCTTGCCTTGCTCAGAGCTGACCCCATTTGATGTCTGGCATTGCAAATGGTCCCTTGAGACCAGTTGGATGCCTGAGTGCATTCAACCAATCACTCTTTGAAACCATAATAGCTGAAGTAGTACAAAAATGAAAATAATAGAATTTAACCTACCCAAAGAGAAAACTTCAACCCCAATACTGCGAAGCTCTCTTGCTGGAATTTCCACTTCATCCTGGGATTTGCCATCCGTAATAATAATTGCCACTTTAGGAAAGCCAACTCTTGCTCCCGCAGATTCAGTGAAAGTATTTTTAACTAAGTAATCAATAGCATCCCCTGTATATAAAAGGACACACCCCATCAACATCGCTGCATTCTACACAACTTGCCAGAATCAGAATCATGTAATATATTTTTCAGTTATCAGACATATGATAATTTGCTAATTACTTTTGCTCCCAAATAAATACTGTACTTATTTTAATCTCAGACAAAATTTGTTAAAACATACCTGTCATTGTGTTTCCACCTTTATACGGGATTTGTTTAATTGCAGCAAGAAGTTCATCCCTTTGGTAGTACTGATTTAAGTTAAATTCAGTCCTAGTATCAGAGCTGTACTGAACAACGCCAACTCTTGTCTTCTCTTCACCAATGTCAAAAGCAGACACAAGAGCAGCAATAAAGTCTAAAATGTACTTGAAATTATTTCTTCCAACACTCCATGAGCCATCAACTAGGGAACACTAAATCAGTCCAAGCACTGACGGAACATTCTGAAATAAATTGATATTTTATTAAACAATACATTAACAAATCTGTCTACATTAATATGTACAAACTAATATTTCAAGACTGCTGATTCTTTTTAACATTTGTCCATCATTAGAATATATTCATGTGCTATTCATCCACAACTGACAAGCTCAAAAGAATAAAAAATATTTTATCAGTAGACATAAAAGAATTTCAACTACTTAGTAAAGATATTCATGGAACTATGTCTTTAAATTTCTATATAAGACATAGTACAAGAAAATGTAAATAGAAATGTGACCTATTCCCTAAGAACGATTAACCTAATATTACTCTATTAATCGTGCTATTTCGGGGACAAGACAAGGTTTCTGCTCACACCTCTTTTATTCAATATAGTACTGGAAGTACTTTCCATTGCAATCAGAGAAAAAAAGGACATTAAGGGTATCCATCCAGATAGACAAGGAAGAAGTCAAGTTATCATTATTCACAAATGACATGATAGAGAACTCTAAACTCTCGGCCAAAAACTACTAGAAATAATAGATATTTATAGTAGAGTGGCAGGGTACAAAATCAATACCCAAAAGTCAGTGGCTTTCCTATATACAAATAATAAAAGAGAAGAAATTAATATTAAGAAATTGATTCCATTCACAATTGTGCCACAGAAAATCAAATACCTAGGCATCAGCTTAAAAAAGTGTGTAAAGGACCTGTACAAATAAAACTACAGGGCACTGCTCCAAGAAATAAAAGAAGACACGAGGAAATGGAAAGACATTCCCTGCTCATGGATGGTGAGAATTAACATTGCCAAAATGGTAATAATCCCTAGAGCTTTGTACAGATCCAATGCCATCCCTATAAGGATACCCATGACATTCTTCAAAGAAATTGACCAAACACTCCTGAAATTCATATGGAATAATAAACCCCAATGGATAGTTAAAGCAATCCTTGGGAAAAGAAGATGGGAGGCATCACCTTTCCCAAATTCAAACTGTACTACAAAGCAGTAGTAATTAAAACAGCATGGTATTGAAATAAAAACAGGCCTGTGGACCTATGGAATAGAGTTAAGTATCCTGACACTCATCCTCAAACACTTGATTATTTAATCTTTGGTAAAGGTGCAAAGAGTCCGAAATGGAGCAAGGAAAGCCTCTTCAACAAGTGGTGCTGGGAAAACTGGTCAGCAACATGTAAAAAACTGAATTTGGACCTCTGTCTAACACCATGCACAAAAAATCAGATCAAAATGGATTAAAAATCTCAATATCAGACCTGAATCCATAAAGTACATTGAAAATAATATAGGAAAAACCCTCCACAACATTGAAGCTAAAGGCATCTTCAAAGATGAGACACCACTAATGAAGCAACTAGAAGCAAAAATAAACATATGGGACTACATGAAACTGAAAAGCTTCTGCACCTCAAAAGAAACAGTGACCATGATACAAAGACAGTTCACAGAATGAGAAAGAATACTCACCCAGTACCCATCTGATAAGGGGTTAATATCCAGTATATATCAGGCACTGGTAGAACTTTACAAGAAGAAAACAGCCAACCCCATCAAAAAATTGGGAAAATAAATAAACAGAAATTTCAACAAGGAAGAAATCCAAATGGCCAAAAGACATATGAAAAATGCTCATCATCACTAATCATCAGAGAGATGCAAATCAAAACAACGATGAGCTATCATCTCACACCACAGAGACTGGCACATAGTCAAAGAGCAAGAACAACAAGTGCTGGCGTGGATGAGGAGAAAAAAATAATTCTCATCCATTGTTGGTGGGAATTTTGACTGGTGCAGCCTTTTTGGAAAACAATATGGATATTCCTCCAAAGACTAGAAATTGAACTCTCATTTGATCCAGCCATACCACTCCTGGGGATATACCCTGGGAAGCCAAAAACTCACAGCAGAAACACCATCTGCACTTTTATTTTCATAGCAGCACTATTCACAGTAGCCAGATTCTGGAATAGTTGCCATATCTGGAAACAACCAGTGTGCCAGAGAACTGATGACTGGATAAAGAAACTTCGGTACATCTACACAATGGAATACTATGCAGCTGTTAGGAAAAATGACGTTATGAAATTTGTCTTAAACGGATAGACATGGAGAGGATCATGTTGAGTGAAATTGGCCAGAAGGAAAAAAAAGATATAGAATGATTAAAAAAACCATGGATCAGGTGAAACATGGATCAGGAGGTCTTGTCAAAGATGAAAATTACTACAAACGTGTGGGGGTCAGAGGTTGGGTAAGACAGAGAAGGGAACAGTTTGCTAATAATTGTCGAAAGTGCTAACACCAACCTAGAACTGAGCATTAAACACAGGCAAAAATATACACATGATAACCTCTAAGTGTATGTATTACAATCCACAATATGTAAGAGAAGGAAGAGAGAAAGAGAGAGAGAGAGAAAGAGTAAGAGAGAAAAGAGATAAAGAACCTGCCATAGAGGCAGGCTAGGGGGAGGAGGGAGGAAATCTGGGACATTGGTTGTGGGAAATGGGCACTGGTAGAGGGATGGGTGCTGGAACACTGTATGACCGAAACCCAAACATGAACATCTTTGTAATTGTATATCTCACGGTGGTATAATAAAATATTTTTTTAAATTGTGCCATTTTTGTTTTGTTTTGGTGCCACACCCAGCAGTCTCAAGGCTTAGTGTTTGCTGTGCTATCAGGGATCAAGAGATCATACAGTGTGCACTGCAAGCCACAAAGTGTAAGAGAAGGAAGATAGAGAGACAGACAGACAGACAGACAGACAGACAGAGACAGACAGGCAGGCATGCAGGCAGACAGACAGGCAAACAGGCAGAGAAAGAGAGAGAGAGAGAGAAAGAGAGAGAGAGAGAAGAAGCAAAGAAGATGCAAAGATGTAGGAAGGGGAGGGACTCAAGGGTCATTCGTGGTGGGAAATGGGCACTGGTGGAAGGATGGGTGCTTTCGAACACTGTATGACTGAAACCCAAATATGAACATCTTTGTAATCTGCCAACTATGTTGACACTCCTTTCTCCAATAAAAAAAATTTATATAAAACATCTGGAGGCATACAAAAGAAACATTATCTAAGTGTTTTCATTTCTGGGTATTTATGAATGAATACAAAACTTTTACCATACAAGCTGATGAGTTTATAGAAGAGCAAATCTCTCAATATTATCCTATATTTAAGAGTGAACTGTTTAAAGTTTGAGAAAGATTAGTCTTAGCAGTGTTTCCCAATGGGCCAATACTAAGCTGGACCAATCCAAAGGAGTGGTCATATTCTTGAGTGTCACTGGGGATTGCTTTTCTGTGGTTTACTGTAAGAATGCATATTTCTAGAGAGCACAAAGTATGTTTTAAAGCGGTGGTAGACCAAATACTGGGGCCTTCTGGAAAGAGTTATTATCTTAACAGAAGTAAAAAGCAGCATTAATATGATGCAAGACAGAATATCTTTTTATAATCACCCTCAATATATTTAAATTTAACAGCTCCAGCTTACTTTTTTTTCTTAGAAAAGTAAAAGCCTACTTTTACTTAGAAAAGGGAAACTTCAAAATCTTAGCACACTTAATATACTTAAATTATCCCTGAATTTATAAAATTCAGTCATCAAGATTTTTTTAATGAAAAAAAAATCTTTTTTTTCCTTTCTCTATGACGTATGTGGTGCAAAAAAAAATGGCAACGCCATTGTTCATAAGACAATTCTGAGGGAGTTTTCTGAAGATGTTTCTGTTCTTGCATTCAGTTAGTGGGTAATAAAAGAAGTATTTGAATAGGAAGAAGAGGAAAGGGTCCTGGAAAATTTTGCAAGCCAAATACAAGTGGCATGCCTAAATAGTTTTTACACACTATTTAATGGGCCAATTTAAGTCTATTAAAAGGTCAATGTTTGGCATAATGCTTAGATTTAAAATAAACTTTGAAGGTCCAGGGATATTAATAGTTTATACACTCCATAAACTTCATTTTAGATTGCTAGACGCTAGGAAGAATGATAAACAATAATCAGGAGGGAAAGATTCTAGATAAAGGACACTCTGTTAATAATCTTTTTACTGATTATTAACAGTTGTCCTGAGTCATAAATCCAACTTTATAATATAGAAAAATCAGATGGCCAAGAAAACCGTCAACATCCTACAAAGACAAAGCAATATAGCACAAAGGAAGACTAGAAAAGGCATAACTTAGACTAAAGAAAATTTATTTCTGGTGGTGGGATATGGGCACTGGTGGAGGGTGGGTGCTGGAACACTATGTGACCAAAACCTCCAAACACGAGCAGCGTTGTAATTGTATATCTCACGGTGGTATAATAAAGTATTTAATTAAAAAAAAGAAAATTTATTTCAACTAATTATGACTATACTTATTTATCACAGTTTCACAGGGACTCTGGAATGAGCTACAAATAACTACCTTAAATTAAAATCATTGAAATATCCTATAACTGAGGATAATACCTATAGACTTAGAAATACATTTTCATGGCAATTGAATTGCTTAAAATAATGTCCCACGTTCCTGCCTCATATTTCTCAAATACTCTTAAATTACTATCTGTTTGCATCCATTTGTCTTTGTAAAACAAGTTAAAATAAGTGATATGCTTTGTTTTGCACCTACTGTCAAAATTCTGCAAGAAAATTTGATCACAAATTCAAAAGAATAGGTACATAATATCTTCTACTACTAGATTGCCTATGGTTCTAGAAAAACTTACCAAATTAATATAGGCATAAAATGAAATTATGTATACAATTGTATCATATGCCTTATACCTCATTTATGAAATCTAAAACTTAAAACCAAAAGATTAAAGAAAATACTTACTTTGTATTTCTGCTTTTCCAGGTTTCTTTCCTGGCTTTGTGGGACCACCTGTTTCAACTGAGTGAAAATTCAATTATTACAAAAGGCACTGAACCCAGAACAATTCTTTCTAATAAGCAAATAAATATAGTCTTTCACTATTGTCTTTCTTTCTAGTGTTTTTCTACTATCTTTCTAGTCCTTGCCTAGTACTACTGCCAAATAAACATTACTTGCAAACATATTATTTTCAGTGTGATTTTATATATATTTCAAAATGACATTAACATTCTTGCCTGGCATCTTTTAATGATTTTAGTAGTTTTCATTCATAACATTCCTGCTGCTTCCAGAGACCAGGGTTATAAATCAAGAATGAATTATTCACATCTACTAATGGCCAGGATCATAGAACACCATTGATTCTAATTTAAATTCACTCAGCAGAGAAGCATATTAAAATGAAAGATAAAGAAATCTTTCACAAAATAAAAACTACGAAAGTAAAGTATGTTATATGTGTACTTACTTGTTAATTGGCCAATAACTGGTACACTTTCTTCTACTTCATCATATGAAGTAATTGTTACCACATACTCTATTCCAGGTATAAGATTTGATAATAAAGTCTCAGTGGTACTTGCTGCAAGGGTAAATTCTTTAGTAGGACCATCTAAAAATATAGAAAGAAAAATAAGAATGCAACAAAACACTAAACACATATAGCATAATATAACTCCTAGATTCCACATACAAAAAGTTATATACAGATAATTCTTCAGAACAGGTGATCATTATGTTCTAATGGCTTTTAAAAACCAAATATTTGAATTCTAGAAATTCAACAAGTGGAATGGTCCTTCTTTATTTTATGTTTTTTGTGCCATAAGCGCCGTGTGTTCTTTATCCCGGTCACCATAAGCCGAAGCGAGCTAAAGGCCCAGAGCTACTGCCCTCATCCTCGGAGGCTCAGCCCTGGGAGAGGAGTTTACCTCACTATCAGGTTCTGCAGTGTGTCTGCACCTGTGGCTCGCGTGTGTATCCATGAGAGGCCCCCTGTGGAGCAGCTGTGCCCTGGACTGGGCTGTAGAGCGAGAAAACACTGACGTCCTCCCTCCTGATATGCTAGCCTCGCAAGAAGCCAGAGGAATCCACACACCATGAGGGCCGCCATTTTCAACATCCAGACTACACAGCTCATCAGAACTCCATCCAGCAGAAGAGCCGATCACAGCCCTGCTGGTCAGAGTCCCACCCTACAGCAGTCTATTTCAATTCCAGGTATGCCTGATCCAGAGACTTAGAGAGGTGGGGGTAGAGCTGCTACCGGGTCTCCCTGTGCCCAGCTGATGATGAGACACCTGGGAGGGGAAGGCACGTTCTAGCCCTGGCCTCTGGCCTCACAAGAAGCCAGAGGAACCTCCACACCATGAGGGCCACCATTTTCAACATCCAGACTCCACAGCTCATCAGAGCTCCACCCAGCAGAAAACCTGATCTTTCCCCATTTGTTCATCAATACATGCATGAGATGAGAGGCTACTACAAGAGTATCCCACCCACATGGCAGAGCCTGGCAAGCTATCCGTGTTGTATTTGATATGCCGAAAAACAGTAACAATTACAGACCTCATTCCCATAATCTGAAGGAATAGTTTGAGGCTCTTCATGTTCCTGGAGCAAGCAGTTGCCCTTGCGCTACACTAGCATGTGACAGGACGTATGAAGATGTTACTGGTGCCCGCTCAAGCAAATCGATGAACAACGGGAAGACAAGTGATACAAGACAAGTGATACCTGGCAGTGCTCCTAGCCCTGTGCTCAGGGATCACCTCCTGACAGTGCTGAAGAACTATATGAGGTTCTAGGAATTAAAGTGAGTTGGCTGCATGCAAGGTAAGCACCTTTCTTGCTGTGCTATATCTCTGGCCCCAACATTGACTTTACTTGTTACAATCATGTTCAATACTTGTTTGAAGACTCAAGGATTCCACTAAATTAAAGGGATACCAGAACTCAAACCAAAAATCTCCTTTTGTATTTGAAGACTTAGGTAAAATATCAAAATTCTCATAAATAATATATTAAATTTAGTTCTGGGCCAGATTTAAATCTGGCCCAGAACTCCACCCAGCAGACCAGCCTATCACAGCCCGGCTCATTGAGATCCACCCTGCAGCAGTTTTTTTTTTTTTTAATCTGGCCCAGGTATGCTGATCCAGAGACTCACAGGCATGGGGCAGAGCTGCTACTGGCTCTCTCTGTGCCCTCTCTGCCACTCACAAGGTGCCAGGGAGGGGATGGTGGGTTCTAGCCCTGGCCCACCACCCCATCAGAGCCTTGCAACAATCAGACGACCCCCCCATTCCATGAGGGCCTCCATTTTCCACATCCGGACTTCCCCCTCATCAGAACTCCACCCAGCAGAAGAGCCTATCACAGCTCGGCTCGTTCATCAACAAATCCTGGATTTGGAGATGACTACAAGAGTATGCTACCCACACACAGAGCCTGGCAAGCTACCCGTGTCATATTTGATATGCCAAATACCAGTAACAATTATAGACCTCATTCCCAAGACCTGATTGAATGGTTTCAGGCTCTTTATGTTCCTGGAGCAAGAAGGTGCCCTTGGGCTCTACTTGCATGAGACAGGACATATGGAGATGTTACTGGTGCCCACTCGAGCAAATTGATGATGAACGGGATGACAGTGATACAGTGAATATATTAAAGTATTCCTTGAAGACAATCAGAAAGAGAGATGAGATCAAAATCAACTCGACAAGCCTCAGACTAAAATTGAACACTAAAGAGAAATACCACCAACACAAAATGGATCCTCCATGCTCAAATACGTGTGTATATTGATGAATATACCTGATCTTCTAAACTGACTTAACAAGATGCCAGCAAAGATAGCTCAAGGGCTGAAGCACATGCTTAGCATACAAAAGTCCTGGGTTCACTCCACAGCTCTGCAATTCCTCATATACCACCAAGCACAACCCCTAAACACAGAACCAGGAGCAGTTCTCTGAGCATGTAGCCCCAAAACAGGACAAAATAAAAAAATGACTTAACTATATATAACGTGTTTTCAGGTGATATAGAGTCAGTATTCATTTATGTATCATCAACTATATACTTCTAAATGTTTAATTCTCTGTTCAAGAATAATTCCTAGAAACAACATGCTAAAGATTTCTAACTATGGGGGACTTAGGATGTCTCTGTGGCAAATAAGTGCTTCCTTACAAGCATAAATGCACCAACTCATCCCTTGGATCACTCACTTGCACAAATTTCCACCCCAATGGCTCTGAATTTTAGGACCCCAGGCACCAACATTGTCCTGAATGTGCAATCATCCTGCCCATGAGTCATGTATTTGTGAATGCCACAAGGAAGAGAGTACAACCCTCCAGCAAGCACCAACACCAAAAAACAGTAAAGGGCTAGAGTCCAAAGTGTCAGCCTTGGTAAGGACGAGTGTGATCACCAAAGACCCCACTAAACCATGTGTATGAGTACCAAAACTAAGCAGGCAATCCCTTGGCAAGCATCAAGAGTACATGTGCAAGCAACATGATTAGGCATGTATGGGATCCTTGATTATAGCTGAAATTATCAACAGAGGAAAAGGAAGGGGAAATGGTGTTTAATTGTATTAAGTTTTCATCAAATAAATAATCAAGAAAGATAACAAGTATCTCAGAAATCTGTAAAATGCTCCTAGCTTTGGGGAATTTTGTTAGCCTATTGGGAAAGTAAGTAGGGTTATGGAAATTACCCCAATATCCCATGCAGATGAACAGAAGAAGTGTGGTATATAGACACAATGGAATACTATGCAGCTTTAGGAAAATATGAAATCATGCAGTTTGCTACAACATGAATGGAACTGTAGGGAATCATGTTAGACAAAATAAGTCAGAGGAAAGAGAATAATTACTGTTGAATATTAGAAACAGACCAAGAAAACAGACCAAGGAAATATTGAACACTGTCAAACTCTTGGCCTTGGATGATAAAACTTAACAAAAAACCTTAATATATTATGATATAACTTAAACTTATTTTTAAAAAAGTTTCATTCACTGCTATCTACAAATTGCACACATAATTAAATACAACTTCGATGATGGCAATGTTGACATTATCCCCTCTGCTGTCAGCCACTCAGTCAGAACTGCTTCCTAACCACTCGGTTGATATTAATGGAATTGTTACATAACATTACATTAGTAATGTAATGTTATTTACATTACATTACATTATTACAAAAATAATGTATAGTATTTGTATAATATCATAGTAATGGTTACACTACACTCTACATTAGAACTGAAAGTTAATCACCAAAGTTAGTTCTACACACCTCAACATCACAAACACGAAAGATAACTCCTGAGAATAAGTTAAATATATTTTTTGTGTGACTTTTTTCAATGATCAGTCTAGGATTTAAAGAATACAGTTTTGCCAAAATAAATTCTTCTCTTCCAGGATAACAGCTCACCATTATCCCAGAATAATGTTTCCTGGGCACTAAAATGTGTAGGAGACTGTAACAAATCGCTTTATTATTTGACAGACACTTTAAATGTTGGAATCACTAATTCAAGAATATCAAAAAGCAATATTACTATTTTATAGAATCAAAGGTTACGAGCTATATTCTGGTCAATTTAACAGAAAACTATGTAAACAAAGCTAAATTCCATAAATATATATATAACATATAACATTATATATGCGAATAGAAATAAAGAGATATGAATCCATCACATAACTGGTAACATTAGCTGGCTCCCTACGGTTTTCTAAATCTCAGTTTAATCATAATGAAATGGGAGGGAAAAGTAAATTAGATAATATCTTTGATGACCTAAAATCCCATCATAAGACTTACCAGTTGTAGGGTCCACTGTTATTCTGTAACCCACAATTGGATCAGATGGCTTCGCCCATGACATATGAACAGTATTTTCATCTATAATTTTAAAATTCAAGTCTGAAGGTGGGTCAACTGCAAAAGACAGGTTGATATTAGTTATATTTTCCAATGTCACAAAGTGGTCAATCTAATAAATAATTATTCTTGAGCAAAGCTTACTAAAATTGTCTTTGCATTAATTTGTTTCCAACAAATATAAAATATATCTTGTTGGATAAGAATAAAATAAAAAGCTGACGAGATATGACAAAACATCAGAGAGTATACATATTACAGGAGACAGCACAAAACACTTTTGATTCTTGAGTTGCTAGGCCATCCAAGAATGGCCAGCAAAATCAAGCATAATAGAAACATTTGGATACAAGTACATACAAATACAATGAAATCACATATAATAACCACATATGCAAACAATTCACATAAGGAATTAAAGGAATTTCAATACATGCTGAGTGCATTTTGAATAAGCATGCCAAAACACAACCTGCATACAACCACAGAAATTAATTAAGAACATTGACATAATACTTTTTTTCCATAATGTGGAAAAGAATCAATGATCTTTTGGGTTCATTCTCTGCATCATTGCCTTGTTTTAATTTTTGCTTGTTAAATCTCAATCTGCAGCAGAGATGAAAAATAAATGTTAATTAAAAAGAAGTCTGTGGGAAGTTTACCACTGTTGTTTCTCACAAGAAAAAATACATTTAGGGTGTATTTTCATGTTCATGTCTACAATTACTAAAATAATAATAAGGGATTAATAATTTCAGAGTATCTAAAACCTGATATCAGGGTATTTATGAAACTAAAATTCTGCCTGTTTACACCAATTTTCTGTGTAAACCAACACGTTTATTTTCTTTCTTTTGCAGCAGGTATATTCCATACTAGAAATGGCATTTTAAATTAAAATGCCAGTATGGTCCCTTAAAAAACAATGGTTAATTCTGAACAGAGACAACATCGATGTATATTTATGGACATTTATTTACAGAACTTAAAGAAAACAGTAAAGGAGAATCAATGATCAAAGACATGGCTGCGCATAAGAACTTGGAGAAGTCAATGACAAGAATAATCGAAAAGTACAGGAAGAAATAGTTTGCATACAAAACTATACAGCATCATGCATGTGTCAATGAAATGTTGACTTGTTTTTAGTTTCCCACAATGAACAAAAGCCTCCATGTACAATAGTCATTACACAAAGACGCTTCAGAAATATTTTATAATGATATTCTCTCTGCAACGTTCATGCCTCATCATGCAGCACTGTACTGACTCACTGTCAGTGCATGGTCAACGCATTAAAAACTGTTACTCTCAAAGCAGATCCTAAAGTAAAATTACATTCAGCCAGACTCTTCTTAGAGAGTTGAAGTTTGAAATTATTCCTTGTGAGTCAGAATGTTCACACATTTTGAGAGATTATAAACTTTTTACGTTTTTATAGAAGTCAATTGAAATATGGTAGTAGTTTTGAGACATCATAGAATTTAACTAGAGTTAGAGATTTGTATAATATTAATAGCACATCTTAATGGAAATAAAAATATATTAACCACATTTGATGAGTGACTGTTTTCCACTATAGGTGCTGCCTTAATATTTTTATTGGATACACTAGTTATGAAACAAATGTTATTGTCTTACTATCCATACACAGGCAGTGAGATTAGGCTATTAATCTACATGCATAGTTTAATTATTTGACATTCTGATGTTTATAACCATATTGTCAGGTTTAGTTACAACTTGATATAATGAGCATGCAACAGATGTTAATAAGATCATAGTAAGAATATCATTATAAAATATTTTTCAGTGCAATGGCTCAGGACAAATTTAATGCAAAGGCAGACACAGTTGGCCTGAGCATGCTTTCAAAAAAAAAAATCAGTACATGGAAAAACAGTACCACCAACCTTGCAAGGAAAGTGACCTGAAGCAGCAGACACTAGGTTAAAACTGCTGAAGGGCAGTAGCAGCCCACCTTGTTGATTTCCAAATGACCAGGATTCCAGATAAACTGAAAAAATTGACTGTGGGGAAAAGTCTTTAACATTTCACAGGATTTTAAGGTGTTCACAGAAACTCTGATGTGATACTTGGGAATCAAAAGTCAGAAAGAATAGCAGACCAAAGTGCATAATACAAGCCCACTCCACTCATCTTGTCACATTTGTTTGCTGTTATACGGGCCACAACCAGTGTGCTCAGGACTTATTTCAGGAAATCACTCCTGGAAGGGCTCGTGGAATCATATGGGGTGCCCAGGATCAAACCCAGAACAGCCACATTCAAGGCAAGTGCCCTGCCTGCTCTACTATCGCTCTGGTCCTCATCTTGCCTTTTTTTCTTTTTGAGTCACACCTGACAATGCTCAGGGGTTACTCCTGGCTCTGCACTCAGGAATTACTCCTGGAAGTGCTCAGGGAACCATATGGATGTTGGAATTACTCCTGGCAGTGCGCGGGGAACCATATGTGATGCCAGGCATCGAACTCAGGTGGGCCACGTGCAAGGCAAACATCCTACCCGCTGAGCTATCGCTGTGGCTCCATCACCTTGCCATTTTTTAATCACAGGTAAAATATTTCAGACTTGTCATTCCACTAATACATTCTTTGTTCGTTTCATGATAAAAGGTAATAAATCAACTATGTGTGGCAAAATTTTCATTAACTTTGAAAATATTCTTTTTACATAAAGTAATTCACACCTAACAGTGCAATACTACAAGCAGCATCTGTGTTCCTAAGTGATGCAGATGTCAGAATATTTCAAACATGACTTGCTTATACAGAACGTGATTCAAAACAGCCATGGTTGCATAGATGGAGAATCTGAGACAAGAGAATTAGAACTAAAATTCTAATTAACAAAGTAACCAAAAACTAAAATTCTAATTAAACAGCTATTTAATCCTTAAATCTCAATAACAGAGTAAATTTTGGAAATTCTTAATTTTCAAAGCTTGATTTATATTTTTATCTAATACTTTTGTTATCAAAAAGCTACTTAGGGGCCAGATGGATAGTACAGTAAGTAGGGCATTTGCCTTCCATGTGGGTTCAATCCATGGCATCCCCATATGGTACCCCAAGCACCGCCAGGAATAATTCCTGAGTGCAGAGCCAGGTGTAAACCCTGAGCAACACTGGGTGTGAACCAAAAGGTAAAGGAAAAAAGCTACATAATGGAAGCTGCATTTTAATGATATTTTGGTATGTAAATTAACAGAATTCAGAACTTTTAAAAAATAATTATAGCTAACATGTGTTGAAGCAAAGAACTGACAACTATCTATTGTTTCATTTTTATACTGTATCAGGATAGTGGGTCTCAGAACCCCAAATTCAGAGATGAGTCAGGGAAATTAAAGAAGTTAATACAACTAATAAAAATCAAATTTTGAATCCCACATTGATTCCAGAGCACACAATTTCTAACATGTAAATAATATAGTACATGCCTGAAAAAAATAATTTTAGAAACCATTATTTTCAGAAAACAGTGGAGCAAAAGTAGAGTTCGCTCCACTTCTCATCTGGACACTCTTAGATATTCAATATCCATGGATATGCAGATATCTCCAATGTAAATATAGATACTTTGGGCTTTAGATTTACACACCTATTCAAGCAATTTTAAAACTGTGTATCTTGGCATCAAATTTTTCAAACCCTTTATTTTTCATTGTCACTTGTCACTTGTGTTCCCGTTCATCTATTTGCTCGAGCTCGAGCAGGCGCCAGTAATGTCTTCATTCATTGGGAATGAGGACCATTATTGTTACTGTTTTTGGCATATTAAATACACCACAAGTAGCTTATAGTACCCAAAAAGAAGATATGTTTAAGAGTTTACCAACTGGCAAGGGAAGGAGGGATGGATAAATGGATACATGGATAGATGGATGGGTGGGCAGGTGGGTGGGTGGATGATGGATGGATGGATGGATGGATGGATGGATGGATGGATGGATGGATGGATGGATGGATGGATGGATGGATGGATGGATGGATGGATGGATGGATGGATGGATGGATGGGTGGATGGGTGGATGGGTGGATGGGTGGATGGGTGGATGGGTGGATGGATGGATGGATGGATGGATGGATGGGTGGGTGGGTGGGTGGGTGGGTGGGTGGGTGGGTGGATGGATGGATGGATGGATGGATGGATGGATGGATGGATGGATGGATGGATGGATGGGTGGGTGGGTGGGTGGGTGGGTGGATGGTTGGATAGGTGGATGAGTGAATGTGTAGATGGATGGAACATAATCTAGTAAATTTTTATAGCTGCATAGAACGCATTAAAGATAAACCAAAATTGAGAACACACTACTAAGTATCTTGATGAATTAATGAGATTCTTAGTGTTATATCTGATGGTATGTGTTTCTTAAAGGTTGAAATATAGTAAAACGGGAGGAAAGATATTAAGTCTGATCTTAGCAATAACAAAAAAAACAATACACTCTTATGAATTCTGGAAGTGTGAAAATGTCTGCTAAATTTTATAAGCATTAAATGTATAGTTCATCTGCAATATAAATTTAAAGATCTTTGCCATATTACAGATACTAATTTAATTTGTATTTATCCAATATCAAAAATAACCAATGAAAAAGTGAATGTTCATAAAAGTGATGTATTTTTCATGTACCTTTAATAAAGTGTTTTCTTATTAAACTGACTGGGTTTCCAGTTTTCACATAAGAAAGAATCACAGTAAGAGCAAGTTAGCAATAAAACATGACTACATGACTGTGCCTTATCCCGAAATAATGTGTTCATTACCTGAGTTATTCAACATCCCTGATATTTTCTCATTTGCAAAATGAAAGAAACATTAAGATGAACCACAAGACCTAAACTCATTGATGAGATAACATCCAGTTGTCCATAACATGTTATAAACCATAAATCAAACTTTCTACAATTGTCTAAGACATTTTCATCTCAAATTCTAAATTAATTAGAAAATTGCCTAATTTTCAGATCATAGTGGCCATGAAATCTTAAACACAAACGTTAGATTTTCTAAATGACAGTCTCTGCAAACCAAAACCATCTCGTACATTCTCGGTCATAGAGAACACTGATCAAGTTTATATGGCTGCAGTTATCTGACATTTTTTGCAGCTAAAAACAACAAATACCAAAGGGAAAAAATTAATCATTTTTGCTCTTATTTCTATAGTCCACACTACATCATAAAACAGAGTTTTTGCAGCCAGAGAGAGATAGTACAGCAGGTAGTGTGCTTCCCTGGCATGCAGCTAACCTGGGTTCAATCCTCAGCACCCATATGGTGCCCCAGATCTCCAGGACTGATCCCCAAGCACAGAGCCAAGAGGAACCCTGAATATTCCTAGGAGTGGTCCAAAAACAAAAAGAAAAATGCCTTATATGAAAAGGTAGAAGGTAAATAGTAGGATAGATGTGCTAAAACAATGAATGGGAAACAACGCAGAGTGAATGCCAAAACTTTTCCATAAATATCAAACACCAGCATTGAGTTTTCACCACATTAAAAAGTAAGTATATAGAGACTGGTTAGAAAATAGTGTGACAAGAAGAGTAAAAGAATGAAAGTTGCAAAAGGGGGAAAAAGTACCTGGCAATTTGTCTAAAATCAAAATGACATGGCAAGAATCAGAGGCACAGTTTAAAAAATGTTAATGCCCTGAGAGAAATCTGTTCAGAGATTTCAGAGTTCAGAGAAATTCTGCTTCTAGCCCATTGTTCCCAGAAAGGTCTTGGCCACAAGTTTTGCTAGCCCTTCATGGGCTTCTGGGACCACTTAGTTGGTACTTAACACCCTGGCTGGGCTTTCCAGTACAGGAGCCACCAGCCACATGCTCTAGCAGACTCTTGAAATGTGGCCAATCCAAGATGAAAAGCCTTGCAGGCATAAAATATCAACATGAAGGACTTTAGTACCAAAAATTGCCTAACAGCTCACCAATACTTTAATGTTGCTTACTCATCAGAATAGTAATCATATGGGTATATTAGTGTAAGTGAAATACATTATAATAATTTCTCCTTTTCCTTGCTCTTCCTCTCTCTGGCTTACTTTTGCTTTTATTTTCTTTTGATTCAGAGTCACACCCGGATATACTCAGAAGCCCTTCCCAACTTAGTGATTAGAGGTAGGGGTGCTGAGAGAGCCATCCAGAGCTAGAGATAAAACATGGATACCTCCAGTCCATTGAGCTAACTTTCCAGCTCTTTTTTTATTTTTGCCTTTTGAATGTGGTGATCTGAAAATTTAAAGTTACAGTGTGGCTTGCCTTTGTTGCTCACAATAGTGGGCAAAGCTATTCAAGAGAATATAACCCCCCCACCTCCCACATTCCTACTAACATTGTAAAAACCAGTGCTGACAGAAATGGTTGAGACAAGGGGAAAAAAAGCTTAAAGCAAGAGGAAGTACTGTAGTGTGTGAAAACAAATTTAAAAGACAAAAGTATGGGAAGTGTGGAAATAGTAATGTAGATAATAAAATGGTCTTTTTAACTGTATTTTTGCTAACCAACCATTATCCAATTCAAACTTGATTTTTTTTCCACTTACATCATTTCCAAACTGATACTTTTCCTAAGATTGTCAAATTTTTCTGATTTTCAAATAACTATTTTCTTAATGAGCAATAAATAGGCCATTTGAGTGAACTGTCTAAAAATATCTTCAGTCGGGCTTCCAGGAGTTCCTTAAATAAAATTCCTTCCTAACAACGACATAGAATGGAGCATTAAAGAAACCTTGGCTGTTACTTCAGAGAGACTACTCAGAAAACTTTCTACATTCACGAAGAAGTCACACACCACACACACACACACACACACACACACACACACACACACACACACACACACATATTTAGGAGACTGCATGCGTTTACTAGTAATTATTATTTTATCTGCAGACTTGAAGTCTAAAACAATACAATAGGTATTTTTGTTTTCTTCTAACCTTTGCTATCAGGAAACAGCTCTATTTTCCCACCAAAAAAAACCCTATTTTTCCATAACCTCTTAAAAAAAAAGCAAAAAGCCCCCCAGAACTTCTCAGGGGACCCCACCCCTATGTGGTTAATGTATAGAAATGGCTTGTTTAGCGAATGCTGAGACATCACGTGCATTTTTAAAAGAAGAAATAAATGCAAAAGCCCCCTTTCTACGTGAGAGAGCAGAGTTCTGGACGCTTCCTCCCCCAAGACGTTTTTCGGCAGATTTCCCAGCCCCCAGTGTCCGCCTGATGCTGTGGGACATCATCACGGGACACCACATGTCCGGTGGCCTGGAATGGGGTGCCTGACTTCTCTGGCGCCCACTCGCTTCCGGGACTGGGAACCTTGGCCCCAGACCCAACCTGTGTGCTCGAGGCTGGCTCTAGGCCACTTCTATCCCAGGGCACACGAAGCACAAAGGGTCAGCAGCTGCCCTTGGCCAGGAGAACAACGTCCGGGCGCCCAGGACCTGGGCTTGCCACCGTCCCAGACAGTGTCCGCAGCCTCTTAACCTCCTGCCCTTCTGCCTAGTCGACGATGCCCCCCACAGAACACACGGACGGCGCAGAGCCTGGGCTGTGGCAGTCCTTTATTCGTGCAGCCACGGAAGCAGCAGGCCCCAGTCGGGTGGTCACAAACAACCCACGCGGGCCTCTGTGCCGTGCTCTGGGGCTCCTGGGTACAGTTGTCCATAGTGTGAGCCCAGCCGGGCGTCACGGTAGCCCCCTCCCGGACAGCCGGCGACTCTTCTGGGAAGGTTGAAGGTGGCAGTGTGGACAGCACACCGCAGAGACAGGGCAAGTAGACCACAAGGTACTGTACAGAGCGGACGGACGCAGAAGGCAAAGAGCTGAACCTGAGAGCTGAGAAAGCGGACAGGGGCTCAGAAGCACGTGTTGTCTAGAGAGAAATCGCGGGCAAAAGAAAAAAAGGAACAAACACGAAGTGCAGGGAGAAACCAAGCAAGCAATAGAAGCCAGAAAGATCTGTCTTTGGCCTTTCTAAAATTCTGCACGGTCAGAAGAAAAGGCGGAAAGAAAGAGCATTTTTACCTTCTGCCTCGGCGAAGACAAGAACAGGGCCACGCCCAGGGCGGCAAGCACTGGGGGGCGCGGATCCGCATGTTCAGCCTCGGAACTCA
Organism: Cryptotis parvus; assembly: GCA_021461705.1. Taxonomy (NCBI): domain Eukaryota; kingdom Metazoa; phylum Chordata; class Mammalia; order Eulipotyphla; family Soricidae; genus Cryptotis; species Cryptotis parvus. Next base: position 49,779 of record JAJIBD010005945.1, read on the forward strand.
CAGCCGCATGAAGGGAACTGCGGGGGCAATCAGGGACCACATCAGAACACTGCCAGGGCAGGCCTGGAACCAGGTTAGAGCGGGAGCCTGAACCTGGGCCAGGACCTGAGCAGACCGCCTTAATAACCACAGCACTCGGCCCCGCATATAAAGGGGCCTATTGTGGAGCCCTGGAAGTCAAGTTCATCTACAGAAGCTGAATCAGGCCATGAAGAGGGAGCTCAAGTTTAAAGAGGGTCCTGTTTTCCTGGAGACGGGGGCCTGCTTAGCATCCAGTGAAGGCCCACATGACTTCATCCTGCCTGGGTGATGGTTAATTCCGAGGTCATTTTATCCCTGACTCAACTAAATGTTTCTTCCAGCTGGGGATTTTTATTTGGCCACTTTTTCCTAGCTGCTGAACTATTTAGTTAACTGTGCTTTAGTGGTCTCGGGGTAATTTGGAAAAGTATAATAAACCTCTTTTACACTCTTTTTTCTTCATTTTGTTCTGCCTACAAATATGCGGCTCTTTGAGGTCTGAAATGGATTATGCAGGAACACGTAAGGCTGTACGGAAACCTGGACCTCCTGTAGCTGCGCTGACTCCACATCTGATAAATACTTTACCCAAGATGATCAGAAAACAGCTCAGAAATACCTAACCAAAAGGGACAAGCATGGAAGAGACTAAACTGTCTTGTCTTTTCCCCAAATAACAAACTTTTTCATTTAACTGTTTATTGATCCTAGAAAATTACAGGTGTATCGGCACTAGCAGAAACTATCTTCCATTCTGACCGTTCCTGATTCTGTAACTATATTACTAATTCCTGCAGATAAAGAATTTGGGGGTGCGGTGGGAGGATGTAACTCAGGCCTACATTGCTTTCCCTAATGTGTGAGGTCTTGGGTTTGACCCCAACACTTTTAAAAAAGAGAGAAACAAAATAATTTTTTTTCATCCTCTGTGTTCCCAGTCTAGAGTAGGGGGCTTGATTCCTGTAAGCCCAAAAGATAAGCAATCTTCTACAATATACGGACATCTAACTCTGCGACAAAGGCTACAAACAATGGACTGAACTGGGAAACTGCCAAAGACAAAACAGAAAAAAAAAAAAGTTGACTCTGAGGTCCATAGATTATTGTAAGGCAACGCACTAGGCCTCATGACAAATGGAATCGTGCTTGGGGATGCAGAAATGAACCAAAGGTTCCAGTGCTTTTTGTGAGAAGAAACTGACAAGCTCTAACCATGTCTTTCCAAATGATTGGCACAATATATCCGGACTGCTTTTCCCGTCTGAGTGTAAATTGCGTTTTAAATGTCTGATGGGCAAGCATGCCAAATTGCCTGGAGCTCATTTTTTATGAAGCCAAGATTAAAATTTTGGCACTGCTCTGGGATTCAAGGGCCCTAGCAATTTCTTCTTCCTAATTAACAGCTGTTTGACATTTCTAACTCACTTAATACATCAATGAAAAACTAGAGGTGAGACTGGCTCATTGTTCCCCTCATCTGGCCTTAACGTTGTTCTAATAATTTCCAACTCAGTTGGCAGTGCCGCTTCCAAGAAGTTAAAGACTGACAATTGGCCCACCGAAAACTATATGCAGACTTTTAAAGAAAAAGGTGTGTGGGGGGCGGGGGGGGTAAAAAGGCTAAGTCGTACACGCTTTTGAGTCTGGGGCGCCACCTGTCGGCCGCCTGACTCAGCGGCAAGAATGAATCATGTCGCGTCGGGATAGCTTGAACCTACGGATGCGATTCAGCAGCCGGCCAGCCCGGCATTCCGTCCATACGTTTAAAAGCAAACAAAAAGTCTTTTTTTCCTTTCGGCCAAAACATTTATCCGAATCCTTAGCAACAGTTCATTGAGCATTCTCAGACGGGAGCTGTCTGAAGGCGGCCGCTGCGACGTGGCAGCGGGATTCCCTCCCTTCTCGCTCATGAATGAAAATGAGTCAGTGGTGACCCGAGGGGGAGGGTTGGGGGGGGGGGAAACCGTCTGGAGAGTCTCGCTCCAGCAGCCAACCCACCCCTCCCTACCCCACTGCCCGAGGCCAGATCCTCAACTCCCGGGACCAGTTTAAAAAGGAAAGACACCTCCCCCACCCTCCGTCTCCCCCAGCCCTCCGCCGCGTCGCCCACCTTCTCCCCGACCCACCACGACCTTGCCTTTCGCCCTCGTCGTCCCGTGCCTGCGCCACAGCGGGATGAGCTACAACTTTGTGGTGGAGCGGTGCGGGGAGGGAAGAGGCTTGAAAAGACCCCGAAATGGACCCCAGATTGCTGGGGGCGGGGAGAAGGGTAGCTCTTATGCTCGGACCATAGACAGTGCGCCCCACTCTGCGTTCCCCTACACAATAGGCCTCCGCCCCCCGACATCGGGGACTGGCTTCGGAAAGGGGGGCTTTCTCCTGAAGCCGGCTGCGGGCTGAAGGGAACTGGGTGGCCGTCCAAGGCTGCCCGATTAGACCACAATAACCATCACAGCGCTGTGCGCTCCGACAAGCAGAGCCAGAAGCCCGCACCCGGAGATGCTGCGCACTCGCGTGCAGCCTGCAAGAGCAGCTGGGCTGACACCCTATGGCACTCCGCTCCCTGCGCGGACACCCTAGGGCATTCCGCACCCAGCGCGGGGCTGCACCACGGCTCCCGTGCCCGGCAAAGCAACAACAGGAAAGAGGCGCAGGTGGTGGCCGCGCCGTGTGCACATCCTTCCTTCAGCTCCCTCCTAAAATCCACTCCCGCGGGGCTGCACACTCACTTCAGCTGCCCCCGATGGGACTCTTAGGAAAACTCTCAAAAACTAATCATGGATCACAAAACCCCGGGGTGCAAGATGCAACCCAGGTACCTCTCAAGCCCTCGCCCCCGATCCCCAACGACTAAGGACGCAGCGAGGAACAGGTTCCGTGCACTTTTGCTGGACCCTTAGGGGAGCGATGGGGCCGAGGGGAAGCCGACCCGAGTCCGACTGACCTGAGTCGGCGGTGACCGCGGCCGCCGCTTTAGCCCAAGTCCTCAAAGCCGCCGGAACTCGGGGCGATCGCCCTCTCTCCCGGACACTCGCAACTGCGCTCGTGGAGCACCTGGCGGCTCGCGGGCACTGCGAAGTGGTGGCACCTCCTCGGCTGAGCTGCGGGCGGCTGGGGAGCCCGGAGGAGCGGCGGAGGCTGCCCGGGCCCAGCTGCTGGCGCACGCACGCGTCTGGGGCGGCTGGCCGCGCTCGAGTGGGAAGAGGCTCCCGCGCCGCGGTGCTACTTAATAGAGGGCTGTTCCCAGCTCTCAGTTTACTCGGTTACGAAACGCCTGAGAAGGTGGACGGCTGCCACGGGGTGATGTATGCTCCTCCGGCGGTGAAGGGGAGGTCTACTTTTGGGGAACGTGTGCATACTTCGAACATTCTTTCGGCGTGAGGTGGCGATCGCGGTAGTAGCAGTGGCCCGCCGGGGGGGGGTCCTGGGGGGGCGAAGGGAGGCGGGAGGAAGGGGGGGCTGCCGCGACTGGGTGCGCTGCCAAGGGAAGCTGCACACTCCTCCGCTCGGGGCGGGCGGGGAAGCTCAGGTTTCCCTCTGCGTGCGATGTCATTAATGAATTTGGTTTTTGCTAAATTAAGAACAATGAGACGGAGGAAGCTACATTAGGGCTCCAATCTGGAAGGTGTGACTTGTGTCCCCTTCTCTCCCATCTAGTTTCATTCTCCCCCCCACACATCCCCTCCCTCCCCAGCATCACCACCTACACCTTCCTCCCATTCTGTCTTGGGTGCACTTAAAACCGATTTACAGGGTTTCCATGAACTAACTGTCTGTGCACGCGGCGCGCCTTCTGTCTTTTTCTATCTCAGACCCGCTCTTGGAAAGCGCGAGCGCCGCCGGCGCGGGGCTCCGCTACAGGATGGATTTCCCAGTCCCCGGGGCCCGCTCCCTGGAGGCTTGGAGGAACTGTGGAGCTTCTGTAAAGCCAAAAGACCGTGCGCGGGAAGAGGGAAAACTATAAGCCCAGGGTCCTCAGAACAGAGCACCTCTTTGGAACAATTCCTATCCGCTCTGGAAGTTTGCACCTGGGCCGAGTCAATGCTGGCCCCGGGGAGATATGCAAGCCCAAAGCTCTACCCTTACAACGCTGCGGGGTCAAAGCATGAAAGGGAGTGACCCTCACCCCCACCCCAGAAGAGAAGGTCCGGGAGGGGCCAGGCTTCAGCCACCTTCTTCGCCTCCTCTGGCCGCCCTTTCCCGCGGCGCGGAGCCTGAACTCGCGTTCAGGGAGGAAGCGCCTAGCTCCGGGCTGTGCTTCACACCGGCGCTGCGGGGACGTTCCCACCACACACGGCAGTGCGCTCAGCACAGCTAGCACCTCGGGGCCCCCAGGAAATCCCGAGGGTCTCCTGGCGGAGACTGGAGGATGGGGGAGGAGTGGAGAGGGTGAAGGAGAGGAAGCCCTGCGGGAGCCCTGGGGTTGAGCGCCCTCCGTAGCAGAAAGCTGGAAGATCTGGGCGCCATCTGGGCGCCTTTCTATCAAATGAGTCTGCAGATGTGGCCTTGCCTCCATCCCTGCTCCACAGCTTCTGAATTGCCTTTAAAATGGCAAAAGCTCCCTTGCACTCCCTCCTCCCCGGGTCTCCCCGCTCCTAAACTGCCTCTAGCCTATGCCGGCGCGAAGGTAAGAGGGCGAGAATGAAGAATGAGAATCGGACCACTCTGCACATTCCCGGGCCACATTCGGCCCACTCGCAATGCAGCTGAGCAGTTCGCACAAAGAGGCCACACACGCTCGGCGAACGCGCCTTTCCCGGTCGTCGCACTCACGACTCCAGCGTCTGGCTGCAGCCCCCAGCGCTCAGAGCGCTCGGGTGGGGCGGACCCGACGTACGGGGTTTAGCGCGTACTACCGCTACTGACGCTCCGCCTGTACCCAGCCTCCCGCAACCCCCCTTCGGTTCTTCCCACTCCGCTCTGTTCTCTCGATGAGGCCAGGGCCGGAGAAGTGTCTGCAGCCGCAGTCGGAGCACCGAAGCTCAGCATCGGGGAATGGCCCGAGGAAGTCCTTGGGACAGCCCCTGGCCCATCCCGATTCGGCCTCCGGTGTTGTCTGGGGCTTGCATTTTGCCTCGAGTTGGAGGGGGCGCGACGTGCCTGTGTGTGTGTGTGTGTGTGTGTGTGTGTGTGTGTGTGTGTGTGTGTGTGCGCGCGCTTGCTATTGTGAGTGTAGCGCCCCTCTCAGGCGGAGCGGCGATCAGGGCACCTGCGGGAATATCCTTGCTCTAGACATTCTCTCCCATATGCTTAGATTTAATGCATTTCATGATAAGAACTGTAAATAGGTCATGGGTACCACCTTAGTAAGATTAACTGCATTTGATGACAGTTGCTTCAAGGGATGCATGAAGAGAAGGCGCCCCGAAAGCCCTCCCATGCTCATAAAGGATTCCCGCCCAGAAGCTCCAGAGGAGTGGGAGCACACACGTGCCTGTGGCTCCATAGACGCACACCAGCTAAATCAGAGCACATCTATTTCAAAAAATCCTCGGTGGATGAAGTGACCCCAAAGAGGCGTTTAGAACAAAATTTAGCAAACCCTCTTCCCATCTGCACCCTTCAGGGAGTACGTCTAGCCCTGAATTCACCTAGGAACCTGTTACTGGTGACACTAAAGTGATGTTACTTATTAACAAGTTGGATGTATGCACCTTGGTTTGCAATCTGAAGCATTTGTTGCCCAGGTTACATTCCCGACTCTCCGATCTCCTACAGCTCCCACCTCTTCTCCCTCCGACTCCTGGGTTCCCGCTGGCGCTTCAGATTCCTTGTCCGACAGCGCTATCTAGCGGTCAACGCAACCCCAGGCGTGCTGTCCGGGAAGGTGACCCTTTAGTCATTTTTCCATCCTTTTCTTTAATTCCTTCCTTAAAATCTTTCCCACTCGATTGTTATCGGCTAGTCATTGGTTTACAGTATTACGGAATTTATTGAGCTTATAGTCACACATTCGTTTGGGTGGAATTGTTTCTATTTCCTGCACCAAATTTCCAGTGCCATTCCACTACCCCAAAGACCCCATCCCCACTCCTGGTGACCTTTGTTTTGCTTTCCCTAATCACCACCATTGTCGCCAAGTCAAAAGCATCCGTTCTTCTGTTTCTTACCACTTGCTTTAGTAATTCATAACCCACATATGAATGAAGGTATACAGAAACTGCCTTTCACTTAACGTACTTCACCTCAGGACCTACCCATCTAGTCTGAAAAAGGCAACAGCTCTTCTCTTTTCTCTTTTTTGGATACCAGAGAGTATCCAACTGAGTGCACAGACAGCAGCTTCTTCTGTTGATGGTCATTTAGGTTGATTCCATGTTCTGGCTACAATGAATAATGCTGCTATAAAAATGGGAAGGCAGGGGCCGGGTGATAGCCCAGCGGGTAGGGTGTGTTTGTCTTGCGTGGCCGGCCCTGTGCCGGCCCAGGTTCAATCCCGGCATCCCATATGGTCCCCAAGCACCACCAGGAGTGGTTCCTGAGTGCAGAGCCAGGAGAAACCCCTGAGCATTGCCGGGTGTGACCCCCCAAAAAAAAAAAAAAAAATGGGTAAGGCAGCAAATATTCTTTTAAGTTAGTTTCTTTACATCCTTTTTGATAAATGCCTGAGAATGGTATTGCTGCAGATGTAAGATTTTGTTTGTTTCTTTTTTAGGACCCCACCCACGGTGCTCAGGGCTTACTTCTGGCTCTACACTGAGGATTACTCCTGGTATGGTTTGAGGGACCATATGTGGTGCTAAAGAGCAAATCCTGTGGACCCTGTGCAAGGCAAGCACCCTACTGTCTGTTCTCTGTATGACTAACTGTCTTGTAAATCCCAATACCTTGATAAAAATGGTTTTAAAAAAATCCTTGCCCCAATATTGTGAAGTTCATAGCTGGGGTAAAGGAAGAAATTCCGCTTACTACTTCCCCTACACACACTTCCCCAGTCCCAGCCCCTTACCTTTCAAAAGATAAATGTGAGAGGAGGTGGAAAAATAACACAGTGGATAGGGCCCTTGCCCTTGCTATAGTGGACAGGGTCCACCACATGGTGACCCTAATTTAATGCCCAACACCACATATGGTCCCCAGATTATGCCTTCAGAACACTTTAAGATTAGATATAAGAAGCAATAGAAAATAATTCTCTGCACTAGCAAAGCTGAGGACACTAGGGACCAAAACCGTCCTTAAGGAAGGGGCAGACGTGTGCTGCAGCCTTCTTCCCCTGGGCCAGGTTCTGCCTCTTCCCAAAGGGTTACTACAGTGAACCAGCATTGTTTGTGCTCACTTCACGGGAAATCTCACTTGCCCACAAGTAACCATGACCATAAGCGTTCAAGCAACTTTAAAGCAGAAAACAGACACTGTACCCTACAGTGGCTAATGAAACCTAGTGTAGCTCCGAAAAACCGTGGCGGTGGATGGGAGTTTGAGTACAAAGGGCAGCTCATTGGCCTTGCATGGGGCCAACCCTGGGGTGTTGATGATGTCGTTAACACCCCATATGATTTCCCAAGCCGCTGAAAATTATATCTGAGCTCAAAGCCAGGAGTAAGTCAAGCTAGCACAAGTGTACCACAATGAATGAATGAATGAATGAATGAATGAATGAGTGAGTGAGTGAGTGATGGTGAGTGAGTGAGTGAATGAATAAGTGAATAAGTGAATAAATGAATGGATGGATGGATAGATGATAGATAGATAGATAGATAGATAGATAGATAGATAGATAGATAGATGGATGGAGGTGGGTGGGTGGGTAGGTGGATAGATGGATGGATGGATAGATAGATAGATAGATAGATAGATAGATAGATAGATAGATAGATAGATAGATAGATGATAGATAGATAGGTAGGCGCCCAAACAGACACGCGACGACGACGACACACACAGACGACGACAGACAGACAGATAGATAGATAGATAGATAGATAGATAGATAGATAGATAGATAGATAGATAGATAGATAGATAGATAGATAGATAGAACAATGGCTGTGAGGAAGACTCTGAAGACAAAATGTGCTGCATTTCACATCACTAGGTATGGCCAAAAAAAAAAAAAAAACCCCAGGTTTTGTTCTGCTCCTACTATGCAACATAGAATGTGCCTTCAGATGCAAGATTTTGTTTGTTTCTTTTTGGGACCCACCCACGGGTTCTTTTCCAGTGGAAAAGAACAGTCTCAGTCATCTGATTAGCCTACTAATTACTCTTGTTCATTCATTCCTTCAGAAAATGCTATTACTCTGGTCCCAACATTCATTAGAAGCTTTGGGGATTTTAGCGGGGGTAAGTTGGGTGCTTCAAAGCCATGCATCGGGCACAAATGGCCACCCAAAGTGGACTAGATAGTTCAATGATGCTAATCAGGCCTAGCAGCTCTGAGGGCCATCAAGGCTAGTTTAAGCTGTGTTGGGGGCAGGGGGTGCTGGCAGTGCCCCCACACCAGAAGATCCCAAAACCTGTGTGCAAGGCATGTACTCCAGCACTTTGAATTGTCTGCCTAGCTAGCACATAGTCTAGTTTTATTTTTTATCTACCTAGTTTTATTTTTTAATGCAAATTAAAAAAACCTATTCACAAAATAATCTAAACATAGTAATGGAGATCAGAAATAAACATATGTAATAGTTCAATGATTTTTTTTTTAATTTAAAGGGCAGGCTACAATAGATGCCAAACAAAGGTTTTGAGCACTGGAAAGAGATTACAGAAAGGCAGATGCAATTCACGCAGCCACCTCAGTTTATTCCCCCACACATATGGTCCCCCAAGCACTGCAGATATGCCCCGAGAGGCCCCACACCACAAAGTCTGATCAGCATCGAATCCTCAGACCCTCACATTGAACGCACTGACCAGTTGACCAAAGCTTGCCAGGAGTCCCCAAGTGTCACATTGGGCAGCCAAGTCTGCCTGACTTTAGACTTCAAAAGAAACATTGTCTTTGTTATACTAAACAGTAAACAAATGTGCCCCTTGCTCTGGAAGCAGAAATTGTCTGTCTTCCAAAGCCACTATGCTGAAAGACCCTAGCAGAGGTCATCTGTGACACTTTAGCACGCTCACATTTCTGCCTGCGAAACCCACAGAGGAATGCTGTGAGGAGAAAGCTCATTCGGCTAAAGTAGTTCCTGAAGAATTTCTGAAGAAAGAAGACTTTCAAGAATAGTCTAAGCACAAGATTCAGAATAAAAAGTTGATGGGGGCCGGAGCGATAGCCCAGCAGGTAGGGCGTTTGCCTTGCACGCGGCTGGCCTATGCCGGCCCGGGTTCGATCCCCAGCATCCCATATGGTCCCCCGAGCACCGCCAGGAGTAATTCCTGAGTGCAGAGCCCGGAGTGACCCCTGAGAGTCGCCGGGCGTGACCCAAAAAAGCAAAAAAAAAAAAAAGTTGAAAAAATTGCAAAGCACAGGAAAAGTCTTGAGGGCCAATAAGCAAAGCAGAGCTGTTTTAGCAGAGTCCGTGGACACAACTAGAATAGTAGTGGAACTTGGAAATAGCCCAGATTCTGGAACTTAGTCCTCCAAATGTTATCATTTAGGGGGCAAGAGTGATAGTCCAGCGGATAAGGCATTTGCATTGTACACAGTCAACCCGGCTTGACTGGTTGTCCCAGGTGTCCCATATGGTTCCCGAGCATCGCCAGGAATAATTCGAACACTGCAAGGATAATTCCCGAACACAGAGCCAGGAGTAACCCCTGAGCATTGCCAGTGTGATCAAAAAGAAAAAAAGTTATCATTTAGAGTGTGTTTTCCAGACACTGCATGGAGCATCTTACATATCCTCTAGACTGTGATATTCCACTCTCATCTCCATGCCGTAGGTAGAATGGCAGCAAACTAAACAGAGAACTTTTGCGGAGAATTTAAAAGGTTTGCTAGTCAGTTTTGGAACCAGAATCTGAACTTGAAGTTCTCCGACATCTAAGACCATGGCCTTTTGGAGATACTAGAATGAAAGATTATTAAAACAATGATAATGTTCTTGCTACTTTGAAAGCTTAATCTGGCCATGGGGCTCACAACAACTTTCAAAACAGTAACAGCCTACAAGCAAGTGGGCTGGGAGAGGGGAGGGCCCGATCACACTGGCCATAAGCAGACTCACTCTAATCTCAGACAAAGAGGAAGATAACTGACTTGAGGAAGGCAGGATGAGGGATCAGCGGAAGATCTCCCAGAAGACTGGGACAAATGGTGTGGGGAGATAGTTCAAACATGCAGGGCCAGCATGAGTTTGATCCAGGCACCATCACCTTCCCCACCCTCCAGGCCAGGAGGGGGCAGTGAGGGAGGAGGGGATGGTCGCCCTGAGCACCACTGAAACCAAACAACTCTGCATCGCTGGGCTGAACACTGAGCACTACCCATTCAGCTCCACATAACTGAATTGGCTGAGTATGAGCAGGATTGCTGCTCTCCTGCCCTCCCCACCAGTTCCCCTGAGCATTGTTTAGCAGCCCTCTCCCCAAAATGATGATGATATGATAAAAATTAGGAGATGGAGCATGCAAGCTAGTTTGAAGAGGACATGACTAAATGGCTTTAGATACATCGTATGAAAGATTAAAGTCCGGAGAGACAGTACAGTGGTAGGGTGTTGCACTACACACAGCACACACAGGCTCTTGATCCTTGGCATCCCATGTGGTCCCCAGAGCACTGTCGGGAATAATTCTTGAGTATTGCTGGGTGTGGCCCAATAAGGAAAAAAAAAGTTTAATTCTTTGGGGGATGGTTTTATGTATTTGAGGGAAGGGCACACTTTGTGTGACTCCAAGAGGTCAGGGCCACTGACAACAGTGCTGGGGAGGCCTGAGGTGCCAGGGATCAAATCCAGAGCCCCCACATGTAAGGCACATGCTCTCCTGTGTGAGCCACATCCCTGGCTTCTGCTATTTTGTTTTAAACAAAGAAATTATTAGTCAATTTGATCTATATTAATAAAATGAAAGTAGCATCTCAGATACAAATGCACTATTTTTCAGAAAGAGAGAGATTGTTTCTCTTTTTTTGTTTTCCTGGATTTTACAAATTGTGAAAACACTACTGAAAAAAGTCATATTTGCCCTCTACAACAGGCAGTGAGTTATTCAAAGGGAAAACAATGTATTGTTGTTCCCTGACTGGCCGGCCAGCTTATTCATGGGTGGCTGAATACACAACACTGCATGCGATAATAAAAAGCATCTGGGAAATGCCTAAACAATGTTCTCCATCCTCCTCCTATCTGCTGCCTGAGCACCAACCTCATCAACTCAAAGTACATAACGTCCTCATTCATTATTTAAATTGAGAAAATCATACATGTTCTAGTTCTTTTTCTAGGGGAAAATAGGGTTGCTTTACTTACTGAATGACTTCTTTTCTTGTATTTTTGTTTTTTCCCTAGTAGCAATAGCTTTGGAACAAAACCACTCCTTCTTCCCTAAACAAAAAATTGTGAACTCTCCCACTGAACTACACTCTTTCAACTACATGTTGAAAAAGATGTAAGGCCTGGGGCCAGAGAGAGAGTGCCAATGGTGGTAGGGCTCTTGCCTTGCAAGCAGCAGACCCAGGCCTGGTACCACAGATGGTCCCCTGAACCTTGCCAGAAGCGATCCCTGAGTACAGAGCCTGGAGTGATCCCTGAGCACAGAGCCAGGAGTGATCCCTGAGCACAGAGCCAGGAGTGATCCCTGAGCACAGAACTAGGAGTGATCCCTAAGCACAGAGCCAGGAGTGATCCCTGAGCACAGCTTGGTGTGCCAAAAAAGAAAAAAAATACAGAAAAACACATAAGGCCTGATTTATAACAGAGAAGTAAGTATAAAATCAAGTATTGAGTATCATGTTGTTTATGTTCTTTGTTTATGTTCTTACTTTTGGGGAACTGAAGTTTTGTTTTTACTACTTTAATTGCTACTTTTTGAAAGTAAAGCTCATATGTCTGGCCTTGCTTTGTCTAATGGTGCCTGATGAGCATTTACATTTTTTGCTAAAATAAGAAACTAAAGTGAGGGGGCTCAGCAAACAAATAAATGTTTTACAATATGGACATTGCCTGAAATAATAATGATAGCGTGGGGGAGATTAGGGAAATGGGAGAGAGAAACTAGTTTTAAGAGAACGTGACAAAATGATTTTTGATAACTTACTGATGATCAAGATTCTTGTTTTTTTTTTAATTTTGGATTTTTTTAGATTTCTTTTTCCCTTGAACCCATGTGAGGCATGCATTTTACCACTGTGTCACATCCAGGGGCCCTTAGCTTCTTTTCCTCTAGTAAAGGGTGGGAAGGAGGGCAGGGTGTAGTTCAGTAGGAGAGCAATGTGCTGTATATAAATGAGACCTGGGTTCAGTCTCAGGCACAAACACAAAACTGAGGCCATAGAGACAGTACAGAGGTTAAGGCATCTGCTCCACATGCTCCTGGCCCTGGTCTGATGGCTGACACTCCCCCAGCACTGCAGGAGTGATCTCTAAGCACAGATAGGTGTGGATAGGTTTAGTAGTCCTACACCACAAGGTGTGGCTCAGAAAATAAATAAATAATAGAAAAAGGAACTATGGTTTGAGGCTCTTTATGTTCTTGTAGCAAGCCGATGCCCTTGGCTCTACTAGCATGAGGCAGGACATATGGAGATATTACTGGTGTCCGCTCTAGCAAATAGATGATGAACGGGGAAGATAGTGATAGTGATAGTGATTAATCAGATTTAAATAGCAAATAGCAGGCTCTGTGGTTATAGCAGCTTATTCCTCTCATGTCTACCCTAGTGCCAGGCTACTGCATGGCTTTGAGGCTTCTCTGACTGATGGTGACCTGTTGTTTATCTGTCAGCGCTACAGAATCACTCAGGGGAAACTGAAAAACGTCTCTGCTACCTGAGCACCACCCTTAGGACAATTAAACCTGATCCCCAGAAGAGTCCTGAGCATCTGTGAGGTTCTGAAACTGCCTGCATCATTCTGACAGCCATTGGAGGCTGAATTATACTTGTCTTTGCTTTTCTTGATGTTTGACTGAGGTGTGCAGGGAGTACCTTGCCAGTAGAAAATGGCTGAGGGGCCGGAGCGATAGCCCAGCAGGTAGGGCGTTTGCCTTCTGCGGCGGCCTGTGCCGCCCAGGTTCGATCCCCGGCATCCCATATGGTCCCCCGAGCATTGCCAGGGAGTAATTCCTGAGTGCAGAGCCAGGAGTAACCCATGAGCATCGCCGGGTGTGACCCAAAAAAAAAAAAAAAAAATGGCTGAGGAATCTTCTAAAACTTGGGGGGGAAAGGGCTGGGTCTGAAATGGCTATCCTAGCTAGTATTTAAACATGGGGTCTGCCTGGCCAACAGCAGCTGGGGAGGTTGTGGGGAGACTAGTGCTGTGACTAAAAATCTGCTGGCTTGGGGGGGAGGCTGACTGGGATGGGGAGGAGCTGGCTGGGACACGGAGCAGCCCAATGGGACCCTCCTGGCTCGGCAGGCGCCACAGCGCCCACTGCGGTCTCACCTGGGGGACTGACTCACTGTTGATCTTGACACACTAGTTCAAATCCGACAAATGCAGAGAACAGTTTCTCTTGCCAAAAGAAAACATGACCCAAAATGCTATTTATTTCTTATTCTTACTAAAGTTGGTGCGAAAATATATATCCAGAGGTCAGGAAATCTGATTTTATTTCTGACAAAAATACCAATCATAGTTTTTCACTGTACTCAGACTTAACTCATTCGCTGAATACATAAAAAGGGAAAGAATGAAACTGCTGGTAGGTCTCACCTGTTGATAAGAATTAGCACCTTGATTGGGGCCTAAAAGGATCTTGGGAAACGTGTATCCCACGCCCTCATTTCACATTTGCGAAACTTGTGGATCAGTGCAGCCAAGTAGCTGGCTCCAGTGGCGCGTTGGTGTGAGAGGTGCCAGGACGAGGCTCCAGGTGTCAGCTGCTGAGCTGATCTTCTTTCCACTCCTCCGGGTGCCCTACCCCCGCACGTGTCATTAACATTTGTCAGACGTGCTGGGACTCATTCCCCTCACGTTTCTCAGGCTGAGGGCACTAGAGCAGTGGAAGGCTGCCACCTAGCACAACGTATCTGCATCTGCAATCTTTTAAAGTTAAAGCAAAACAGAACTTGCCACAAATGGCAGTGACATCTGCCTCGCTCTGTGCCCGGCCCCACCCAGCACTTAGCAGCGGAGTCCCAGAGCTGCTGGGAAGGAGCCGGAGGCCCCTCGGGACTACTTAGCACCTGCTTCAGGGAACTCTAGCTAACATCGCTCTGGGATCTGTTTCCTACAGGCACGAAAGCACTGTTGGTGTATTTGAGGCCCCCCAGGGACTCCTCCCATGATAAGCAATGTCTTCTCTCTTCTCAAGTCCTCACCTGAGCATTCCTGAGACATGGCCATACACACTTTCTAGGTCTCTTTCTAAGGAGTGTCCACAAAGCAGTACTCTTACATCAACAGGCTCCTGCCACTGGCAACAGAGGACAGAAATAACAGAATCTAAGACACTGGGGAAAGGGAAAAGGCAGGATGCCAAAGGACAGTATTCTCTGTGCAGTGATGTCCTCAGATACTCAGGCTCCTTCTGTCTTATTACTCCACAGTTGATGCCTGTACTGCAAGGCACCACATGGTTCAGGGTAGCTGCTCCAGCTTGAGACAGAACATACACGGAGCTGGAGAGATAACACAGCAGGTAGAGTGCTTGCCCTTGCACATAGTCACTCCGTATGGTCCCCAGCACTATCAGGGAAATAATTCCTGAGTGCAGAGCCAGGAGTAACCCTGGAGTGCCACCGGGTATGATCCCAAAAGTCAAAAAACAAAAGCCATGGCATACAAACAGCCAGAAAGAAAAAGGAAAGCGCCAGAATAAATAAATGAGTGGGATTAGATAGAGGCTTTGCTGATTTCTTGAGATTTACACATATTGCACCTTAGTAATTATGATGTTTTCTTTTTTTTTCTCTTTCAAAATTCTATTTTACTAGAGCATCATGAATTACAAAGTTATTCTTAGTTGGGTTTTTTAACATAGTGTTTCATCACCAATTCCACCATGAGTGTCAACTCCCCCTCCATCAGTGTTCCCTTCCCAGCCAGATTTCCTCTCCTACCCCTACCTTCAGCCCAGACCCAGCCTTCCATCTTAACAGGCACCTTTCTTAACAGGCTCCCTTTTAAAGGTGCCTGTTTTTAGTGAGACACAAAGTTATTAAACTTTGCGTCTCCACGATTTCAGTGTTGTTGGCTCTGTGGTTTGCACTTCCAGCTCTATCATTCCACAACATCATAAATGTACCTGGATCTCCTTGATCCCTATTCCTATGGCTTTTCATCTGCCTCTTCTCCTCCTCCCCTCCATTCTGTTTCTTGTGCTTCCTGTACTCTGAGTCCAAAGGTAATCTAGGCACACACACCCCAATCCATTGGATTTCCTCATCCAGTTACTCAAAATACCACATATAAGTGATGTGATCCGGTGTTTATTTGTGTGATAATTATGATATTTCTCTATCATTGAACTTGACCATTGGAATATAGTCAGGCTACCCATGTGCCCACTGAGGCTCTGTTATGGAAGGAGAGATGGGTACCAAAAGAGACCATTAGACTGCTACCATGAGTCAGCAACCTGGTGAAAAATATCCTTCCTTCTGAGCTGGACACTTGGGTGCTATAAAAGCAAGCTGAGATCTTTCCAGGGTGTCAGATAGACCTGGTGGCTGACATCAGATTTAATAAGACCTTAATTACATTTTTCACTCAGTTGAAGGTCAAAGAGGATCAAACAAGCTGCCAACCAAAAGGAATCTCTTTTATTCTATTGTCTTCAGCAATTCTGGTCAGCTCCTGGTCCTTTTACTTAACATAATTTTTGAGATTTTTTTTTCCTTACTTGAAAGTAAAACTATCATATGAGCTGGATAGCCCATGGAAATAGAAGGTCCCCAGAGTACACCAGACCATGGAATCATTATTGATGACATCATTGCATAGACATTTGTTTTCCCTCATGAGTCATTTGCTCCATTATGGTTTTCATCTTTCCTATCATAGAGGGCAGTAAGCGTATTACATGACATCTTATTAGAAACAAACATTAAAATGGAACACAAAGAAGGCAAAACAATTGCAGTTATAAATAGAAAGGGAATATAAAGTTTTCCAGGAAAATGTAGATTTCAAAAATGATCATGACTGACCTTTTCTTGCGAAAAAAGGTTTGTTCATGTTTTAGAGACATCAGCAAAGTCACAGACCTAGATTCTCTCAGAAATTCGAAAGCGTTCTTCAGCATCTCAGATCTACTTGATCCCACCACACAGTCAGTGAAGTGTAATTTGTTTTTTGACATAACACAGAACTTGAAATTCCCAGTTAAATACGAAATTCTGTAATTTTGCTCTCTGAGTTTGAAATAGACTATGGAAATTTATGACAATACCATAGATAAACTATAGTATATAGGATGTGCTAAAAGGGCAGGAAATGGGTTGAATGAATCTGAAGAGGCAACACTTAAGAGAGGTGTGAACTATGGTGTCAAAGGAAGGTTCAACAGAAGACGATTTGGGGAAGCCTTTGTGTATAGGCAAATACCTTT